>JAZHYW010053858.1:0-11201 GCA_037355805.1 Ixodes ricinus
GGAGTGGCGGTCAGGAAGCCTCGGCAACGGGTGCCGGAGCTCAGACCAAAGGAAACCGGGTGGCACCTCGGGTAAACGGGGGAGGGAACTGAGGGGAAAAAAAAACCGTTTCAAAATAGCTGTCCCAACAGCGCGTCGGTGGGCCCCAAGAATAGCGTCGCACAACACTGGATGCGGGAACAAGCGGGCGGTATGGCAGCGCATAGAGGTGCACGCCGACGAGACCGCGGCGCGCACTATCCGCTGGCTGCCCGTGCCGGACTGCGCGTCGCTGCAGGATGCGCCGTCACGTGTTTGCGACCTGAATTGGCGAGCGGGTCTGCTTGGTACTGGACGACGCGGGCGTTTCGAAGGCTTCGGCGTGTGTGCCTCTTGGGGCAGACTAAAGATTCACTAAACGTCATGCATAGGTCTTGACTTCGCACTTGCCTTTCACCCCAGAACCGTAGCGAAAAAGCTAGTCCGGTTCCTCGCAGAGCCTCACTAAAACCACCTTTTATGGACATCACTAAATACCACATTTATGGGGATAATTAAAATATACTGTATATGGAAGTGCATTTTAGATTAGATACATGTTATATTATCAAGACCTAAGCGTCTGAAACACTAAAACCATTGGTTCTCCCTCCAACCATATGGGGTTATTATAATGTACGCTGAGAGGTTCGATTGACCCTTGTGTCTACGAGACTTCCGTGACGCAAATTGAAACGGACAACAACAGTCTACTTTTGCGGTGCTCGCATGTGCGTTTCTATGGGAAAACTAGCGTGCTTTGGTCTCTCCGCCGGAAAATGACATTGATCCCTTTTGGGATTTCGGTCGTTACCCAAAGGTATGTTGCCTTTATACGCATTGTAAAAGTGTAACTGATTTAGTTACTAGTTTTTGTTTTACTAGTGAACGCTGTTTAACTTCGCTAAATCCCGAACCTCTGTTCCATAACAGGTGTGTAAAAATGAGGGACGATTCACAAGTTAAAATAACAACCGAAAGGATTGTAGAGTGTGTTCAAGGTTCGCTAGCATTCCGAGTGGCGCTTATGCTGATGACTGATATGTCCATCCTGTCGCAATATAGAAAGTGACCCCGTCGTGCATCTTTACGAAGCGGTTTGAAAACTTATTCAAAACGTAAATTGTCTAAAGTACTTGGGCTATGAGAGGTGTTTATTTTTATTACTTCCCTATGCTAGTACGCGGTTTATCGGGCACTTGTTTTTTTTTTTTTTTTGGCGTCTCCCTATTTCCAGAGATTTCGAGCGTGGGGGTGACGTTTTGAAAGCAGAATAAGCATCTTCACACATATATGAGCACAAAGAATAAAGCATTACTTTTTCGTTGCAAATCGAACCATATTACGTGGATTTCACTTAATTTTGATCGTCTACTTGCACAAGGAGCTACTGGTCGAGTGTTACTGCTTAGCTCTTGCCGTCTCTCTTGGTTTCCAGATGTCCTTTTTCCGTTTTGGCACGTATATCCCATATGCTGAAAAGCGCCGACGCTTTATGTTCGCGCTGACAGTGTCCGACAGTGCACATAAAGGCATGTATAGAACTGTTTTTTTGCACTGTGTTTAATGCCATGAATTTGAAATAAAAATCGCCGTGAGTGACCAATAGTTTTCACCTGCGTAACCGAGAAATGTTGCCAGCTGTCTAATACACGTACAACGTTATTCGCTGATATTTGTTCTTATAATCAAGCGCAGGCTTAACTGCCTCCGCCTTGTCCCATAAAAATGCATCGCTGGAAGTGAACTTACAACCGGTTGGTGTCTGCTTCAATTTACAACAGCACACTAGCGCCAGTTGAACCTCTAGCGTACGTTATAATAACCCTACGCCTCACGACAGCCAAAAGTTTTTAAGAAGTGTACACTTCGCGCGGCGTATGAACACTGCGCAAAACTATCATCTTTTTTTGAGGTGACTAGCGCGTATAGGTGGTGTTGGTTCAACCACCTATCCGAATACGGGAGTACTTAATCTTCTTCGGGTCCCGCTTGACGGAACCCTGGAATCCTAAATCGACCCCCACTTTCCATCTGGATAAATTACCGGCGCGCGGTTGTGTGCATCACTACTGGGTGGTGCACGCCAAAGACAGGGTTGCCGTGGAGCAGCACCGGCTAAATTTCTCAAGTACAGCGGATGTGCCAGACGTCCAGTAGGCACAGCATAGGCAGCAACACATAGGCACAGCTGGTATAGTGCACTCCACGGGGCACGCATGATGACCGCTGAGCTGCGCACTCTCAGAGTCCGTGGGGATAAACTTGACGCACCAATAAATATTGGTCTGCCTCATATCGGTTCCACGAATGACAAGGGCATCGCTATCACCGCCGATCAGTGGTCGCGTGAGTCTCAGTGCGCGATTCGTCTTCTGTGACGCAGAGACTGGACACAGGAACGTGGCGACGATCGCACTGCCTGAACTCCTCGGGAAAATAGCCCTCATTTGTGTTTCGAAGGACTCGCGGATCGGTATGCCCCGCGCGTGGCTCTGGAGAATGCAAGGCGATTTCTAATGGTCGCTTCAGTGGACAACGCTGTGTGGCACGTTTCGTCAACAGCGTATTATAGTCTGTTGCACTGCAGAAAAGTCGACTGACTTAAACGCTCAGCGTCGTTCGTTGCATGCATGTTTCGCTACGGGACTTGGCTTAACTTCAGTCAACTGTAAATTTAATTAACAGGTATGAAGCTCTTCACAACATTTTCGCTCAATATAAATATAACTTTTGCAGCAAACATCGTCTGGTTTATTAGAACGACTTGCTAGCTGCGCTTTGGCGGGAAGAATAGAGACCACGTCGTCTGACTTTTGAGACCACCTGGCTAGACCTTCGAAGGTCAGTCTACCCAGCCGAGCACGAGTCAAACCGCCTTGGGCGGCAACATTGCAGACCCAGAGACTGCGAGCGATATTGGAAAGGCATAGAGCAGAAAAGAAGGGGAAGAGCTCATGACTTGTTTGCGGTGAAAGATTGTCGACGTTTCTGCTTCGGGATAGTTTCTGCGAGAGCGTAGACATTTTGACTGAGCTTCGTTGCTGTGTCGGAAGGATAATGATATTTTATTTTAATTTCGGCTCGAAGTGTATTAAAAAAAAAACTGCAAGAAAAAACCCGTAATAAGCCCGTTTGGAATATCGCGCTGATCAATGGCTAAAGGTTGTAGTACATGCGCGAGAAAATCAACCATATATCGCAAGAAATTGGGAACACGAAAAAATAATTCCCACGTTTTTGAGAAACAAACCCCCATAGTATTGACTGCTCAAAAATCACCCCAAATATGCCTTTAACGAAGCCATATTTACTAGCAAATGCCATTGTTTTTTGGAAAATAGCGTGAAACGGTTTCCCATGTGCAAACCATTTTGCGTGATTTTCGGTTGGAAACGAAAATTGCACAAAATAGGGGCATGATATTGTTTCCACCCCTCTTTCTGCGTACAAAATACGCGCTGATCTGAGCACAAAAATCGCAGATAAACATCTTTAACGAAACACAACTTGCAGTTTACGTTCAATAAAGAGCCTCATAAAAAAAAATAGTGTGTAAACATTGTCTATGTTTCGAATATCGTGTGATTTTCTGCATTCGGTTTTCGCACACGTGTTTGCACAGCGTCGGGCGTGTAACAGCCCGTTATTGGCATCCATATGCAGTAAGCGTTGAGGGAAAAAGGCGCGTAACCTCCCTGCAGATGCTTTAGAACGTGAGTTTTTTGTTGAAATATTCATCGGAAGCACTCGCCAGCCTGTGGGTCGTACGCACTCTCAAAAATGGGGAAACAAAAAACTCAGGGCACCCATAACAATAACTACTGCTACACGCAGAAACCGTGCGCTTTTCACTGGGCGTCATGTTTGAGTCCGTAGTGCACAACGCCTACTCAGAAGGACCCTGTCGACTGGCACGAACGCCAACCCTGACAGCTTGGAAATGTCATCATGCGCGCACGCTGAGCAGCCCTGGAATCAGCAATGGCTGTCCCTGAATACCCAAAGAAGCACTTGAAATATTGAATTGGTGTCACTATAGAGCTGCGGCCTAACACACTCGTGCGCGCGCAATATGAATAATATAATTAAAGCCCTCGCTATGGATCAGCTTTCTAGCGACGCACGTCGTGAAGATCCTTCGCAGTAACCGTAGGAACGGGGAGCGTGCTCGTCTATTACGTGCGTCGCGGGTCAGCGAGTTGAAATTTTTATGCGTAGTTACTATAAAAGAATTCCTTCGCTTTTTGTTTTTTTTGGTACTTGCCCAACGAGGAAATTGGCCCAGGTCAGTGACTGGTTGGATAACAAAACATCACTTGCTAATCATGTTCGTGAGAAAAAAAAGAATCTTACCACGTTATAATTTATAAGTACTCGAGAACAGCGCATTCTCTCTACAGGCTGTTACACGGAACGTTGGCCAAACGCGGAAAACGCTTTGGCCGATGTTCCGTGAAACACCACTTTTCACCGTGTTTCGTGTGAGATGATAGCACGTGGGCCCCTCGGTATTTTGTGCCCCTTAAAAGGGTTATGAAACGATATCGGCTTGGAATGCTCATGACTTTGAAGGCATACTGGTCTTAGTCTGGCCCAAGTATACTCGTACAGACAACCACTGATTCAGAAGCTTCTTTTTCGCGGTAAAATTGCGAGGATAAAGGGGTCTATTTTTTGTTCAGTTTTGCCTTGGCAAAGTTTGATTGCGTAATTGTGGGATCAAAACCACGTGATCTAAACAACGTTAGATCGAAACAACCCGCTTGACAACAATCAAACGCGGCTCATGAAAAAAACAAAACACACCACACACAAATTAGAACGGGGCATGTTCATACAGCCTGAACTTAGTCTGCCTCAACGGGCGACTTGTCTCTCCACTGTAGATGACAAATTTAGCCACTGTAGTACAGCCGAAAGCCTGAAGTCTTCAAAGGGTAATGCAAGCATTTTTTGTATATTACGCGAGTACCGCTTAGAACGGATCCCCAGGTGCTAATGACCTAAAAACACGCGCCATTTTCTCACCACACGCAACAAAACTCGCAGAAAAAAAGAAAAAAATGAAAAGCCGTTTACAACTCCCTGTAGCGCCGGATTAGAGCGCAGCTCTTGAGGAGGAGGGAAGGCACGGGGAGGGGGGGGGGTCACGTGACCTCGAGGGAGGAGGGGGGGATTTTCCCCGCTAAATTTAGCGAGGAAAATTTTCCGCTAGATTTAGCGGGGAAAATTTACCGCTCGATTTAGTGGGGAAAATTTTCCGCTAGATTTAGCGGGGAAAATTTTCCGCTAGATTTAGCGGGGAAAATTTTCCGCTAAATTTAGCGGGAAAATTTTCCGCTAGATTTAGCGGGAAAATTTCCCGCTAGATTTAGCGGGGAAAATTATCCGCTAGATTTAGCGGGGAAAATTTCCACTAGATTTAGCGGGGAAAATTTTCCGCTAGATTTAGCGGCGAAAATTTTCCGCTAGATTCAGCGGGAAAAATTTTCCGCTAGATTTATCGGGGAAAATTTTCCGCTAAATTTAGCGGGGAAATTTACCCATCATGCACCGCGCGGTTACGCCGACGGCGACGGCGACGCCGCTCAGAGCCGAAACGGGCCTAAAAGCTGCGCTCTAAAAAAGAAAAAGCGAGAAGCGTTCACCCCTCAGCTCGCTGCCAGAACAAGCGACCACGTAATCTGGAGTCCATTACTTGCCGCCAATGTTAATGGTAGCCACGCGCGGGGGTTGGCAAAGCGCATGACACGCGCTGAGTTCTAGACGTGGTTATGGTTCGGCTATTGTCGTCATTGCAGCGATTGGACACGGGCCACTAACCGAATGCATTTCTGGCTTTGATTATCACGAGCCCAAGTTGAGTGTTCACGCAATGCTCGGGTCCAATCCATGAGCCACATTCAAAAATCGTCACTGGGAGATACTGCCATCACCCAGCTACGTCATCAAGTTTTGCGAAGGAGAGATTGAATAAAACCATAGCCTCCTCTATTAGCGGCGAGATGTTTTGGTGGCGCCCTCCCATGGCTCCCTTTCGTGACGTCATTACATTGCGAACAACAAGTTCGATGGTGTTTGCAATGAGCATTGTGGAGGCTTGAAATCGTTACCCTCTCAAAGCGAGCACTGCCAACACCATCAAAATTCAAGCTCTTACATTCATCTTATTTTCGTCGATGAGAAATCCTTTCCTGACGTCATAGTCAGCATTCGGCCAATCATGGCCGGCCGACCACAGCGACGCTTTCGGTCGCGCACGTCGTTAATACTGACAAAGCCTGGCAGATCGCCACGAGACGCGGCACGCCGAAGGGAAAAATAGAGCGGCAGACAAGAGTCTAAAGACCAATTTATCCTGGGAAAAGTGGCGCCATTCATTGTTGTGGAAATGCTCGAGACTACTCGAGACACGTTCTGCGCGCCCCTTCTGGGAAGAACATGGCGTCTGAAATCTAGCTCAGTGCTGCGCTGTACCACCATGACCTTCCCAATGGCTGTACGCTGCACGTGCCTCGTGCACCCACGTACCTTACGCTACTTGAAAACATGAAGGGGCTTTACAAGAGTCTAACAACAGTCATGTAACGGGCGCCCCGCTACGGCGAGACGCCGGAACACACTTGTCCGGAGCGATGGAATGTCCGCTCGTGCTTCTCGCGTTCCTCGGGCTACCGCTTCTTTTCTCGTCGGGTTCCAAAACCATGTTTCGGTTCTCGCCGCTTCAAAGCTGTGCGCTGAATACCAGACTCCCCGAGAGATGCTCTGTGCTACCAGATTTTCGCGCTCCAAATCTGCGACCGGACACACTATGACTCCGACATCGAACTGCCAGGCTTTGCGAGTATATAGAGCAGGCTATGAAAAAACGCTCGCTTTTGTTCTTGAAATGACACCACTACAGAGGAGTTTGTTGATCAATGACGTTGCATGTGAGTGGGTCCCACTTGTGCCAATAAACTCGTGTGAAGTGAAAAAAAGAAAACATTTTAGGCGAATTTCGTTGCACGGCCCCTTTTAACGGCGGCTCATGGATTGGGCACGAGAACTGCGTAAGCACTCGATTTCGACTCGTAAGAATCAATATGCCTCGGTTGACACTCGGATTGTGGCTCGTGTCCAACTACTGCGGTGATGAGAAGAGCCGAGCTCTAACAACGCCCAGATTCAGCTCGCGTTTTCTACTTTGCCGACCCAGCGCGTAAGTATCCGATTAACGTTGGCGGCATAGGACAGGCACCGGGCCACATGGCCACTTGTTCTGGCTCCGAGTTGAGGGGATGAACCATGCTTACATTTCTCGAGTTTATTTGCCGACTACCGTTGCACTGGAAAAAAAAAAGAAAAAAGGAAGCAAGTTTATTATTTTATTAATCTTAGGAGTGATTCTAAGTTTAGCGAAAGTAGAAAAATCGTTTCGTGGGTCCTCTCCGCTTGCCACACTCATGCTTCCTGTACGAGGTCGTACAAGGAAGAAAGACGCTTCCGCAGACAGTGTTTGCGGGAACCATCTGTGTGTTAGGTCGTAGGACCGCGGCATTCGACTTCCGGTGGCGTCCTAGGAGCTCTTCTACAAAACTCAAGAATCCGGGAAGGATGCTTTTTCTTCTGAGGCACTACACTCACAACGACGTTTGTGGAAAAAAACCTGCCACGTTTAAAACAAAAAGAAAAAACAAAAAAAGAACGAGAGGTTATGGTTATTGACGACTTACGAAATGCATGGCGTGGCCTCCTATACTGTTCCCGTTCTTTGCTTTGCAGATTCGTTCTGCGGCGTTTCTTCGTCGACTAACATGACCCGAAGGATAATAGCTCGGGACCGGGAATTAAACCCAGTACCCTGGGTTTTGCAGGGGAAGCCGACGAGCTGCGGTCCATTAACACTCGCCCACTGATCACTCCACGTTTCGAGCAGACACAGCAAAAAAAAAAAATGAGAAAAAAAAATGAAGGCCGTTTAAGCTCCTCTGTATCGCCGAAGTAGAGCGCAGCTCTTGAGGAGGAGGGCATGGATGGAGGGGGGTGGGGCTCACGTGGCTGGGAGTACGTGACCCCAGCCGCTGGATTCCGCTAGACTTGTAGGGAAACTTTTCGCTAGTGCCGCGGGAAAATTGTCTAAATTTGGCAGGGAAAATTTCCACTAAATTTGGCGGGAGAATTTTCCACTAGACTGCGGGAAAATTTTTCGCCTCAAATTTGGCGAGGAAGACTTTCGCTAGATTTAGCGGGAAAATTTTCCGGTAAATTTGGCGGGAACACTTGCCAGATTTAGCAGGAAAATTTTCCGGTAGATTGTGCAGGGAAAATTTTCCGCTAGTTTAGCGGGGAAAATTTTCCGCTAAATTAAGAGGAAATTGTACGCCATATGCATCGCGCAATTTCGCCGACGCCAAGCGGATGCAGGAGCCCAAGGCTGAACTCCATGGAACGAATTATGCGACGAATAACTGGCGAACGCCGCCCGACGGCACGCTCGCTTTGCGCGCGACATAGCAGCCACTGTGTTGATTCCACGCGCCGAGCAAAAGCCGCCGGGCAAAATTCGTCGGTTATTGCAGCATATTCGTCCCATGAGTTCAGCCTTTAAGCTGGCGCTCTAAAAGTGAAAGCCGTTTACAACTCCCTGTATCGCCGAATTAGAGCGCAGCTCTTGAGGAGGAGGAGGAGGGAAGGGTACTGAGGGGGAGGGGGTCATGTGACCTCGGGAGGGGGCGGGGTCACGTGACCTCGGGGGCGAGTCACATGACCTCTAGGCGGGGGGGGGGGGTCGACGACCCCCTCCCCGAAGGTACCCGAGGTCCTCGGGGGGGGGGGGGCTCGTGGTTACGCCGACGCCGACACCGACGCCGCTCAAGACGGAAACGGGCGCCGAATAGCTGCGCTCTAAAACAATAAACCGCGAGAGCACCGTGGTTCGCCGAAAAGAAGCGGTACTCGAGATCGGTTATAACAAGTCAAGTCAAGTCAAAATGAGTTTTTATTTGTAAACAAGATGTCAGATAATTACACTTATTCAGACGGTGGTCCCAAAGTTTTCAAAGAAAACTATTGAAGGGACCCCTTGGTAATAAAGGGTTAGATCAGCGATCAAGTTGGCACCATAAATATATTTAAAAAAATTGAGAAAAAAAACGAAACATGATTGAGGTATGTACATAATCAAAATATAAAACCAACTGAAAAGAGAGAGAAGAAAAGCTAGAAAGTCAAGGAAAAAAGAAAAGACATTATCTGTGTGTGTTCGTGTGTGATTGTGGGATTGTGTAGAAAGGTGTGCGTAGGAGAGAAGAATGTTGTAACCGACTTCGCTATAACGAAGCCGGTTATAACAAAATAGCGGATATAGCGAAGTATTTTCTGATTCCCGTTGACTTCGTTATAACCGGTCTCGACAGTAGTGGGTTTGTTTACAAATATGCAGATATGAATAGGGTGAATGAGCTCTGGACTCCATGGAGATAATATTCTGCAGAAGAAACGACCAATTTCTCCCCGGCGGCGTTCGCAATAAGAACATTTATACTCCGAAGGGTGCAATCACCTAGTATCGGACATATCATCCCTTTCTTAAGGGTGACACGCTCCCCCCGTCCTACCCCCCCCCCCAAAAAAAAAAAAAAAACACGAGGTGATTTAAGTGGTGTTTTAGCGATATTTTGCGACTCCCTGGCACTCCATGCACCAACATACAAGCACCGCGTACACACACACACACACACACACACACACACACACACACACACACACACACACACACACACACACACACACACACACACACACACACACACACACACACACACACACACACACACACACACACACACACTCACTCACAAAAAATGCAATCGCCACAAACCATATTAGTGACCGGTATCACCGTCCTGTTGATTGCTCCATCTGCATGCCTGATGTAGTATATGTTGAACAACCGAAACGTTTACTCAATCCACGATGTCCGCCTAAGCAATTAACCATGGCTGCAAGTATAGTGCTTTTGTTGCGTTAATATTTCACGAACGAAACGTAAATTGTTGAGGGTTTACGAAATTTAGATCTCATTAAAATACATCGCTGCGGGCAAGACTTATTCGACGTAATCGCTAAAACCATCCACTAAAGCTGTTGGAAGCTGGTATATTGTCGCTTCGTCGTGTTGCATCGTAACACCTTTTCCAGGCCCTGTTTACAACCTCAGGGGGGTGTGTCAGAAGAATTTTATCTCCGATTCAAGATGTTTACGAACCTAGATGGCGCCACCGCTCTGGCTTGGCAAATGACGCCTCACCAGCCAGGCCAATCTGAGCATAGCTGTTTGCGCTTTCGCTGACTGCACGAAATAACCCCAATAGACTACTTCCGAATATCCATGCACGCAACACTGCGTGTGCTGCATAATAGGTCCTCATTGGTCATGGATGAGGAGCGGCGTGGCTTCCGTTTGGATTGCCCCGTTGCCGAAGCAGTGAATCTCAGCACTGCATGAACATAAAGTCAGTGCTCGCTCGCATCGCACCCATTCATCTTCGTGAGAGCCCCCATTGAAGCGCGGACCTCCAGTGGCCGTAAGGACCTGTCAAGACTTAACGTGGAGATAGGACTGCGGTTGGCAGCGTCCCATACCTTTCTGGATGCCTGGCTACCACTCCGGAGTACAGCATTAGCCTACCGGCTCACGGGTCCTTTAACTAGGACCTTGAGGAGACAATTGAACAGGACGATCGTTGTTCTGTGTTTACCGTCGCACAAACTCTGGCGTGTTGGGAGCCCGAAAAAAACGTGCCCCAGCATTTTGTCAGTATCGGTAGGAAACACCAACGGTATTACAAATTTAATAATAAAAAAGACGAAAAAAAAAGAAATAAAAAGAAAACGGGGACGCAGAAGAGAGACACACAAGACATGGCGTAGCTTGCAGCCAACGTTACTATATTAGCTCAGTTACGGAACTGCTCATAGACGCTGCATTCTGACAGCCCCCCCCCCCCCCCTCACCCACCCCAACTCGCTCTCCGTCGTTCGATGCGCCGGACGGCTGCCGCTGGCTAACTGCAATGCATTCTGTGGGATACGCACTTCTCGAAGCGCAGCGTCTAGATGGCGTTCCACCGTACTCTGTGGAACACACAGTTCGTAAACGAAAATCTAGATGGCGCTTCGAACGACGGGAGGCGGAC
>JAZHYW010053863.1:0-17978 GCA_037355805.1 Ixodes ricinus
GTAAACGCTAGAAAACTCAACTTTATTTTTTTTAATAAGAAAGCTTAAGCCACATAAACTAGTTTAAACCGAGAAATAAAACAAAATACCATTCCATAGCAAAGAAAGGCCTTTGCAGGCGCTAAATATGACGATCAAACTTGTTTTAAACAAAGGCGCATAATAATATGAGCGTTTTGATCAAGAATCCAGGAGGCTCTGTTTTCTTTCAATTAGTAGAAATTAAGTGTTAAAGCGTGCAAATGTTTAGAAATTTCCGGCCTATCTACTAACCTCATTTACGAAATATGAAATATCTCGCATGAACATTCAGAAGAACTATGATTTTCTTTGTACAGCCAAATAATAAAAAGCATATAATAAAAACACCGTCCTTGAAGGAAAAGAGCAAAACACTCATTCATGCATCATACCCTCTAAAAAATGCCTGCGAGTCTACTTACCCGCAAAATACAAAGAGCCATTAGCTGCGATCTAGGATATCAGCTCAGCGAATGATGAGGCGAAGCATCTGTTTAGACCTCAAAATGAAGTCTGTGCTGTGGCATAACGCAATGCAAGCATGACGCTTTGCATTGCGTAATGCCGCAGCGCAAGCTTTATTTTGGGGTGTAAACGGATGTTCCGCCATATGATTCGCTGAGCTGATTTCGTACATTGCAGAGATTGGCCCTTTGAGTGTTTTGCGGGTAAGCAGACTCGCAAGCATTTGTTTTTTTAGAGTGTAGACACATGTCGTGAAAATAAAGCAGATTACAAAGAAAGGAGCACTTGTTTCTTAAAAGAGCTGGCCGGGGGAGGGCCGGTGGGGGGGGGGGGTGAACTGTGCTGTGCATTCATTATTTGTGCAGCACTTTTAGTGCGAATACGCCACACGCGCCTAAACCTATTATGTCGTAACTGCTGTGTAGATGATTTCAAACAAATTAACCGAAATATAGCTTTCGTCCGATTGTGATCGTGCGTTTCTTTTCTTTTTTT
The DNA here is from genome assembly GCA_037355805.1 of Ixodes ricinus. NCBI lineage: Eukaryota > Metazoa > Arthropoda > Arachnida > Ixodida > Ixodidae > Ixodes > Ixodes ricinus. The sequence continues at coordinate 982 of JAZHYW010053863.1, forward strand.
ACTTCATTTGAACGATAAACAGCTTATTGTAATTCTAATGGTTGGTGGTTCAAAGTCTGCAGTAAAAACAAAGAAATAACAAAAGGGAAATTTTGTTAACAGGGCGACGACAAAAAGATTTGTGCAAAAGAAAATACGAGTGCGCACCGTTCTGACTCTGGACGATTCTGCCATATTGATACTGGTCGCCTTTCATGTTCATTCTACAGTTCAAAATAAAATATATATCCAATAATAATTAACACAATATTAGCGCAGTGCAGATTGAAGCAAATTTGTTGCGGTTACGAATACTGTATGCGTTGTACGTGCTGGCTTTTAAAATGCTTATCAAAATGGTCGTCGAGAAGTGGTACAAACAAAATTAATTCGTTGTAGGTTGTTAGGGAGTAGAATGAAGGTAAAAATAAACAAGTTGAGACAAAGAAATATATGTAGCAAATGTAAAATGGAGTTTTCTCAACATTCTCAAGCCTATGCATTTAAAACTTCCTTTTTAAATTCAATTTCGGACGTTCTGCAAAGTATTTACTGCAATAGAAAGCATGCAATAGAAAATTTCCACCCTCCAGCGAATAAGCGCGAGATGTAATAGTATTTTTTTATTACTTTTACCTACATAAATGGCTTGAATATACCCCGGGCTATCCAGACAATTCTTATCCGCCTGATCGTTCTTGTGTAACATTTTGCAATGTTTGGTTTTATTGACTAAATATATGCAAGACGTACAATTAATTATGCAAATATTTCCATATATTTCGTTTGAATACAATATGGTTCTAATTCCTAAAAATACCTATGTTTTCTTGTTTTTTTTTCCTAGCGTCTAATTTTGATATCTTGAGCTTGAAAAAAGCTATCACGAAATATAAAACAATATTGAATGATTTATACGAGCAAACGATCAGAGAGATGCCGTTAGATGTAAAGATTAATTTCATTAATATTAGAACGTTATGTATTCGAAAGGCTTGCGAAAAATAAAAATCTATACAGAGGGCTTTATATTTCCTGTTTTGGCTAACCCCTTGATCTAAAACGCAAGGCACCATTTAAACGTATGTGTTATTTATATAAAGATGCGCGTTTCAGCAACTTTGTGATTAAATTTAGTGTCAATGCCATTCAAATGTTTTTAAACAAGCTGAGTCACACGGTACAAAATACATTCCGTCCCTTAAGACAACATGAAACCAATTAAACTTCGACGCTCCGGTGGTTGAAAATGCAAGTTATACATCTCCATTATCATCGGCTGTTAACAATAAAGTTAGTTCTCAGACCACGCGAAAAATTAATCACTAATCGACGAAGGTAGCTCAGCAAAGAACGATTTCGAAACTAAAACTTAGTCACATAAATGCAATCTACGCTAAGATCGAGAGCCTGACGGTTCACTATCTAAATTAGCTCATTGACAAGTATTTTGCGTTAAATAGTAATTTTCAATGTCCTCATTCGTTGGGAATCCTTCGCAAATCAAAATCACACACTTTTTACGAGCTCTGCACTAACCGACATGCTTTCCGGGAGCGAAAACAACTGAATAAATAAAAAAATGGTGACTTCAGTATTTAGTTACGTCAAATGTTGAAGCACGTAAGTTTTAGGCGTGCTGATTGTTTCATCCAAGTCACGGAAAGCAATACCACCCCAATCCCGGCCGCCTTTTCCCGCACTGTCAGATACGTTGAAAACAGAATCTAAAGAGCTTGTGTCCTTCGATGCACACCCGAACATCAAAGGCAATCAGTAATTGATTAAGACCGTACCAGTGTTTGAGGGCCACGTTAGGTTGTTTATTACAAACCAGACCGTTAATGAGAAAGCGTCAAATTTAGAGCTAGACGTCGATCACAAAATGCTTGGAGATTAATGGCCACTCCTTAATTCAATAATTAATAAATTAAACGGTCTCGTTCATTTCCAAGAATAATACCTTTAAAACGTCGACCTTATATATATATATTTTTATTTGCTGAATATGTGATAAACGGCGCAATATGCAATTTTGATTATGAATCAACCTTCATAGGTTCTCACTTCAGCTCCATGAGGCAAAGAGGTTCACCCATAATATTCAGCAAGAGTGGCATCCTTTTACTTTTCACAATAATCTTTGCGGCGCTAAACAAACACTCGCACTGCGTTGAAGTTTCCGGGACGCATGTAAACTTGTGCGCTCGTATCGAGTTACGTATCTCGCCTCTACAGTGTTTATTATAGGTTAATCTTTCATCTAAAGTTTGCCCTTATTACATGTGTACCTGTCCACGTCTGCGCGAGGAAAGAGTTTAATTTATGCGTCCTTTCGGTTCGTCATATTTTTCCTGATTTTCCTGATTAATCAATTAAACAATTAATCTTCATTAAAGCATCTGTAAAGAGACAGTCAAAAAAGTGAAAGCCGTTTACAACTCCCTGTAACGCCGAATTAGAGCGCAGCTCTTGAGGAGGAGGAGGGAAGGGTACGGAGGGGGGGGCAAGTGACCTCGGGGGGGGAGGGGGTAACGTGACGTCACTGATGACGTCATCAATGATGATGACGATGACGATGCGGATGCCGATGACGTCATCAGTGACGTCACTGATGACGTCATCAGGGATGATGACGATGACGATGCGGATGCCGATGACATCATCAGTGACGTCACTGATGACATCATCGGCATCCGCATCGTCATCGTCATCACGTGACCTCGGGGGGTCACGTGACCAGGGAGTCACGTGACCTGGAGGTCACGTCACTGATGACGTCATCGGCATCCGCATCGTCATCGTCATCATCACGTGACCTCGGGGGTCACGTGACCTGGGGACCACGTGACCTGGGGTCAAGTGACCTCGGGGGACCACGTGACCTGGGGTCACGTGACCTGGGACCACGTGACCTGGGGTCACGTGACCTCGGGGGTCACGTGACCTGGAGGTCACGTGACCTGGGGGTCACGTGACCTGGGGGTCACGTGACCTCGGGCGGTTACGCCGACGGCGACGCCGACGGCGACGCCGCTCAAGCCGGAAACGGGCGCCTAAGAGCTGCGCTCTAAAAGTAACTACGTCTGATTGATTCCGAGATCGAACTGATCTGGCCTTTTTGATTCCACACGATCTTCTTTTTCCAATGGCTATCGCCACAAGCCCCCTTTGGAGACGGAGTCGTTCCAGTGAACTGTCCTGGAGTGTTTGATGCGGGTCGCGGGTGATACTGTGGATCTCGAGGTAGCTTGCACACTGGGAAGATCAGCCGGCTGAGCGATCGTATCGTTCTCAACAAATGCCGGCTTGAGGCGGTTAATCGGTAGGTTAATCGATAAACTGCCCAGCACTAGTCGATCCCTAATTACGTTCCTAACGACTCTACTTTTTTTAGCAGCATCGAAGCGAACGTTGAGACCCAACACCACAGTCAGAACCAAGCTGCTCGTTGAGTTTGTAGTGCCTATGGCCCTCGTCTCTCTTAGTTTTGTGCACATGTGTGCTGCTTAGGAATACAGTTCGTATCGAGGCGAATTCTCCCCGCCTTTCGAAGTCTCCCACCATCCACCTCATCCCAGATTCATCAAGTCGCAAAGATTGCAGCTTCTTAGACTCCACGTGAGTGATCACCCAATGTCTGGTCGTCCGTGGCAATATATCTGTACACCAAGTGTTGTCGGGCTACTGTGATCTCACCGTCAATGAGCGCTAGCTAGGTTCACGATAGCCAATTACATGTGAAAAATCGCTGGATGTGGTCAGTTTTGGGCAACTTCTTATTGCTCCTGAGAAAATCAGGCAGGGGCAGCAGCGAATAAGGACGCCGAGAAAACAATCGCGAAGCAAGGAGTGTTATCATAATGACTCACAACCTTCGTTCTGCTTGCTGTTAGTGACCATATATTCAACACCAAACTACTGACCGCGAGGAAGTTATCAGTTGTTCTGGAAACCTGCGAATCGTGTGAAGTAGGTTGACCCACGGGGAACACTAAAACGTTTGCTAGCGTAACACAAAGTGCAATTCTAAAAAAAAAAGACTGCCTTTTTTTAAAGCTGTGCTTCTATATTAATTTGACGTGCCCTTTTCATTTTACTTTAAGTTTTTAGGTCCCTCTTTGAAAGGATATTATGTTCGGTAGCAGACTCGCAATGTAACTAAAAGCACACAAAGTAACATCTCTATCGAATAAAAAATAAAGAATACAAAACCCTCAAAAAATTATATTGGAACCTTTTTTTAAATTATTTCAGGTGTGCAGAGAAGTGACAGGAAATACTTTGTGCTTTCCCGGATAAGAATCTTATTGGACAAATTATATAGTCCTCCTGCGAATCGTGATTAGAATAGAAGAGTAATCTGCGGAGACCAGTAAAACCGCACGGGACAACGTCCCAATGTCCATCTTCAATAGGTTTATTAATTTATCTAATAATTTTTCGTCCTGAAAAAAACATTTGTTTTGAATTAAGATATCAAAAGAGCGATTTCATGTAAAATCGGCTCTAGAATTTAGGCCGATGCTTCTTTGCTTACTTATTGTTTACATACAAAGAAAAGGTAAACCTAGGATCCATTTATTGATGGGATTCGGGGTTTGATAATTAGAGATAAGTAGCCCTAAAAAGCTGCAAAATATATATTTCTTTTTTCTAGCTTTATTTTATTTGACAATTACTTCGATAACTGTATCAGTTTAACACCCATTTCAGTCTTCAGGTATGTCATGATGTTAAAATTACTAAGACAGCGAGATGGTCTCCATATAATTGTTGTTATATGTTTAGAGAGTGTGGCGTTATTGTAAGAGTGCTATAGGGACGTCGTTGCACGCTGTAGATGACGATTTCGCAGCACGACTTTTGTTGCACACGACAAATGAACATTTTACAGTGCAGCATGACTGCTAGCCTGGGGTCGTTAAAGCGCACCACAAAGTAATGATACACAATCGCACGCCAATACGACGCTCATCTAAATTGATATGGGCGGGATTCTCGTCAGATCCTCCCGCATATAACAGGAACCTAAGACAATATCGCGAAAGTAAATGCTGCTTGGAAAGGGGGTAGTTCCATGCACACTCTACCAAGGATCACATGCTGCTATTTGCTGCTGTGGCGAAAAAAAGGCGCATGGGTCAAGACTCCGGCAAACGTCCAGTCGAAATGCACTAGAGTAGTAAGATGGCGCGTAGAGACAAAGTGAGCAGGGTGTGACACAGGAATGCCAATAAAACGTTCTATGCCCCGCCCGATTAACAATCTTCTGTCCTTCAAGCTGTGGCACCTCGCGTCGTCCTTTAGGAGCCGGTAGGGAGAGGAGTGTTGCAGACCCATTGTTTCATCAACTCGGCTATTGCGAAGTTTCTTGGGAGAAACGGACGAGGAGGGCTGGCTAAAACCAAGCCGTACCCAAACCCTGGTGACGACGAAAGTAAGCGATAGTTGTCAGCTTGGAAACTTGGGTGGAACCAGGCGAGTTCGGATGCAATTCATTTCAATCTCGCAGCTACATTGTGTTGTCGGGAATTGACGGGAGGTGCCTTCGTTTAAGGCGCGAGGTAAGGTAAGATGGCAACGTTTGTACAGCGTTTTTGAGGGAAACTCTTAGGAGGTAGAAGAATACAGAATTGACAAAAAACAGTTGAGCGACCTAAAATATTTTTTTTTCACGATGCGCACGTTTTTTTTTGTTTTCTTTTTGGTGGCCAAATGTTTACATTACATAGTGGCACATAGAACCAATTTCGTCAAAATTGTAAAAAAAATATTAACTTTGGTATTCTTCATAAAAATATGTTAGAGCTGATAAGACGCTACAAAACATTGGCATCCCTTCAAATGTCTACAAAACGAATAGTGCGAAGATTTCAAGAACTTTCCAATGCGCTTACAATTTCTCAAATAAGTGTGTTGTATTTGAGCTGCCATTTTAGGCACATTAAGAATTAGAAATATTTTTTTCTTACCACTTTTGAAAATATATTTCAAAAAGTCACCCCTGTATATCATATACATGTTGAAATTCAATCTATATTCTATACGAATAAACTATAGTCGAGCGTTCTACATCCAGTGAAAATATTCTGCTGAATAATTTATAACTTAGACATTGTGCTCCCACATGACAGCTTAATTTGTTGTTAAGAGATATAAGGATAAAAAGAAACATTCGTTTTCGTGTAGTATTTCTACCTGACGTTTCTTATACTCATATATATATACGAAAAAGAGCGGCATTTTCGGGCAACTATTTTCAATATAAAGAATGGAAAATGTTCCGTACGTAATTTCAAGACATCTCTAGAGTATTTGAGAATCCAACAAAGATTATATTCTCAACGCATGCTTTTTTTATTTCAGTCGGTTACATTTTTAAACTAAAAAAACAGCTTAACCAATTACGTAACACTGAAACTCCCGATGTAACTAACAAGCCCTCAGTCCTTCACAGTGCCCGCGGAAGTCTCTTGAACTTTTCGGCAATTGGAAGACTGCCACATTGATTTTGGAGACTGCGCAGTCCACGGACACCCCTCCCTCCCCTCCTCCCCTTCCATCCCCCCCGCCCTCTTCCTTTGCCTCTTGTCAAGGACTGTATTCCACAATTATTCGCAGTTCGTGCTTTTTGTTTTGTTATTTACTGAAGTAAAAACACGAACATGTTATAGACAAACAATATATTTTATTACACAATTAACTGATGCGCTCTCGTTGAGACACACTTTATACAAAATTTGGCCCACCCAGGCAACAACGCGGGTGGAGGAGTGCACTGCTTCTTGCTCATGATCGTAACATTGAACGCTCTAAGAAATGCCTGCGAGTCTACTTACCCACAAAACACTCAAAGAGCCGTGATCTGCTATCTACGAAATCAGCTCAGCGAATGATGAGGCGGAACATCCGTTTAGACCAACGTTACTAGAACTCTCAGTTGAGAAACTCACCGTTGAAACCTGGGCCGCTGGCGTCCACCGAGACCGAGCTAAATGCGACAACAGCACCATTCTGTATCATTTCTGTTAACTGTGGTCGCCTTGAGCTTTTAGAAAGCATGTTTTTGCGTAAAAACTAACAGAAAAAACTCTTTTTGTAGTAACTTTTATTTGAGTTTAGTACGAAATGGGGGGCGCGTCTTGTTTTCTAAAATCTTTAGTTCGCAAGGTTTTGCAGTATAATTAATACTGTCTTTATACAACCCTGCCTCAGCGGGGATTTCAGGTAGCGCGTCCTGAGTTAGGCGCATATTAACCATGGTAGTAATCCGCGGCTCGTCCGCTTGGGAGTCGGGGGCGGTACTTCGAAGCCCCTTCCACAGTATCTGTTCTGGCCCCAAATTGGCCGATTACAACGAAAATGGAAGTCACGTGCAGTTCCTGGACTGGCCGCTGCGGGAGAAGTGGCGGCGTTGGGATCGCCATTAGCTCGGTTCTCGTGGACGGATCGGTGCCACTTTTTCAGAGCAGTCTCTATGGCAGTTTCCCAACTGAGTGGTTCTAGTAACGTTGGTTTAGACCTAAAAATGAAGTGTCTGCTGTGATATTATGCAATGGAAAGCGTCATGCTTGTATTGCGTAATGCCACAGCGCAGACTTAATTTTAACTTCTAAATAGATGTTCCGCCTCATCACTCGCTGAGCTGATTTCGTAGATCGCAGAGATTGGCTTTTCGAGTGTTTTGCGGGTAAGTAGACCCGCAGGCATTTCTTAGAGTGAAAGAACTAGTACTCCCTAAAAAACACGCTTGCGTCTACTTTCGCGCACAACACTCGGAGAGCCAATCACTGCAACTTACGGAGGCAGCTCAGCGAATGACGATGCCGAAACATATGCTTAGACCAAAAAACGCAGTCTGAATTGTGACATTAAGCAATACCAGCGTGACGTTTTGCAAGCTTAATGTCACAATTCAGACTGCGTTTTTTGCTCTAAACATGTGTATATGTGTATCGGCATCGTCATTCGTTGAGCTGCCTTCGTAAGCTGCGGTGATTGGCTCTACGAGTTTTTCGCGGAAAAGTAGACGCACGGGCTCTTTTTTAAAGTGTATGAGCACGACTGTTGTCACCAACAGCCTTATAACGTCGGGAGTTGTGAGTCCCGGTCATTTTATGATCGCTCCGACACCAATTATATTACTGCATCAGTCGATACCTTTAGAGCGAGTAACGAGTGACGGTATTTCGTTGATTTATTTCATTTTTACCGCGCTGTGTCCACACCATTTTATTAATACCGTCACTCGTTACTCACTCTAAAGGTAACCAAGTCCATTACTCGTTACAGCGATTCATAAGGAACGCGTTAGATAAGCTTGAAAGTAACTCGCTGTGTTCTCGAAACTCCGAGTGTGTAATTGTATTATGAAACAGTAGAGCCCCTTCCAATATTTGTCGTTGCTGAAAACCAAAACAAAAAAAAAAACGTTTATTTTTTTTAACGCTTTTATTTGGAGGTAACAGTGGCTATGCTGACATCTCTCGTGCTCATCATATTTCTTGATGTATTTAGCGTTTCAACGTCGCGAAACTTAAGAGGCGCGAGCTGGTGTGAAAATCAGGTTCGCGGGTACTTGTGCTCTGCACGCTCCCCTTCAGAAGTAACTGTACTTTCTGTCACTTCAGAAGCAAGTTTTGCGCCTTGTTCATACGTCGCAGGAAGTAGTTCTTACAGGATTTGGTTATCGGGGAGGAAGCGATGCTCTTGGTGTTTAAAACATGTACGTCTTGATAAGGTAATATCTACCTACTTTAAAATACATCTACACGTCTCTTATTTCTCTACATAAAGTGGCCAATTAGTAATGCTCCGCGAAGGACCGGACTTTTTTTTATGCGGTTCTTGAGGTGAATACGTATATAAATACCGTTACATTTTAACTTCATCGAAAGGTAACGAAAATGCATCACTCGTTTCTTTTAATAAAACTAAGTATCGTTGCTCCGTTACAAAGAAAAGTAACTGGGTACACGTAACGCGTTTATTCTAACGCGTTATGAACAAGTCTGTTAAAAATTAATAAGCACCGACATAAGATAAACCGTTTCTCGTGTTTCTTTAGCCCCCGCGACTATAGGAAAACGACTGAAACCGTTCCCTTCTGTTACGAAACTTGCAGCGCGTAGTGGTCGACTCTTGGGAATTATGCGGATGAGAATTCCAGAACCTAGTTTCCCGCGAATATAATGACTAAGCCCGATTAGTGGCGAAGCGACTGAGTGAGGGTTCGCGATTAGTCTAGGCACGGTTCCTCAATTAACGGCCGGTTGTTCAACGACTAGTAAGCTGAAAGCTGCGCCCGCCGGCCATCGTCGTGCTTTCACCCACGTCGATGGCTCCAAACCTGTTGGTCCGGCGTCTCCTTCAGTCACTTTTTTCAGTCACTCGCCCTTTCCGTGCACTTTGCAAGCGGTTAAGGAAGAATGACCCAACGGAAGCTGACTCAGTATCTGAATCCTGCGCGACTGCCAAAACGTGGTGGCAAAACGAAACGCCGTGGCGCGAAGACGATTCAGATTTTGCGCGGTAAAACGAAGTGTAATTCCTCCAAGGACGACCTTCGTGAAAATTGTTCCTGTGATTTCACCTCTTGACATGTGAGATATTTAAGTAACATATAAAACAAATAAAAAACAATTCTATTTTTTTGTTTTTGCAGCAAGAAATACACGATGCATTGCCGAAGGCTCAGTCTTCGCCCAAATTTGACGCCTGTGGTTCGGAACAGACACCAAAGATTCAGAGCTCGCAAAAGTTATAAGCAATTTGTCAAGACATACAAATAAATAATAGTACCTGCCTCATTAACCTCCATGTATTCGTGTGCTTCATCTATTTTTATTTCGTCATTTACAAGTTTTGAAAAATTGCTTATAAGCTTTGAAACAGATAACTGAAAGCCCTGAAACATTAGCATTTGTTTCGAATCGGTCGTCTTATCTTTGGTTGCAGACTGAATGTTCAACAGTGCGTCCAATGTCCTGTATATTAACCATTTCCTATGTCGGAAAAGAGACAGTCACTTTTCATACCCGAAAATGCTGGGGACAATGAAATCAGAAAGAAAAGTAGTACAAAGTTGCATAAAATGATAATAGGTAGGCGCTCCGGTAAATTGAACGATTGATTAGTTGGAGAGGTCTAGCTTTACACGTATGGTAGTATTGAACGTATCTCTTCAAATTCATTGTCCCCCAAAGAAAAAGTGCAGGTTTGACTTGCGTGATTTGTAAAGTAACTCCTAACGTGGTAAGGCGTTGCAAGCCACTGTATAAACCCCCGAAACAAAACCTCACACATTAAAATGAATCTGTGAACGTGCCATTGACCAACTAAAACTTCGCAATCATTGTAAAAAATTGTGAACGCCGTGTTTTATGCCCAGAATTTTAAGTAGCATAAGCAAAGAACGCTCATTGCAACAAAGTAGGACGTCACGAAAGGTAACAGACTAACAAGAAAAAAGGATGCTTCTCCAAGATTTACGTGATTGAGCTGTTTCTAAGTACAACGTCTGAAAAAAGGGCGCTGACAGTAGACCGCTTGATGCCGAGACAACAAACGTGCTTGTGCAGTGTTGATTAAGCTGAGTCTTAAAGGCAGTGCGATGTCCAACACCAGCACAAACGATTCTATTCATTACAGTCGCCATCTTAGATAGCAACGGATTCCCGTCCCGACAAAAGCCATCTCCTTGAAGAAAGTGTTTAACAAGAAGCCGAAACCTCGTCTGGCGTTAAACGGCGCACGTGACATCAAAACCGTGAGCCTGAATATAATTAACGTGAAGCTCACTCCCTCTTAGCACACTGGTTTTGAAACTCTACACTCAATTAAAACTTCGAAGCTTTACAAACTACACAGGTGAGGACATAGTCCTTAGAAACGCGAACCTTTTGTCTGCCTTTGGAGAAACCCTTACGCCGACGCGCGTGCAGCCATAGAAGTCAAAGAGCGTGCTGTGGAGCTGTCTCGTCAACTTGCTGAAAACGACAGAAGCTGGATAAAATTAACTTAGCCCAAGTGCCAACAAATAGGTTACATTCTAATGCATACCTTTTTTTGAAGCCGGTCTACAGTTGGCTAGAAGGGAAAGTGTCATGATCACTCACTTCTCTTGACAGCAGAGGGAGGTTTCACGCTTCATTCCGCGGTGTCACTTTAACGCCATGAAAACATCTGTAGACTGCCAGCAGCGCCACAGTGACAAAAACCAGATAATACTTTAAAAAGTAATTTCGCAATAAAACGCAGCAGGACAGAACTGTTTTCAATACATTTCCAGGGTCATGTTTTCAGTTGAGATACAAGAATACATCTACAGATTGTAATACAATGGTCAATCAGACCATTTTTGTCAGTATCTTCTCTTCAAGCCCTGAAACAGAAAATCTCTTTATTGTGATCCGCTATGCAGTGTTGAATCGCGGATCTGATCTCACCCGATGCCATCGCCACACCTTCCATTTGAGCACACAATAGTCTTTTCTGTTACACGAAATGAGGTTTCGCAATTTCCACGATGCTTCTACTGTCTTCCCTATCAGAAAAGTTTTAAACTTAGAGTCGAAAAACCTATTTTTTATTATTATCTACTTTTTCTAAAGGAAACGTAGTGCTTCCACTTTGGTTTCTGAAAAAAAGAACAGTAAATATAACTACGAACAACTTTCACGACAGATAGTTAAAGCGTATCAAAAGAGAGGTGGTTGAGGCTAGCAGATATCAAAAGAGATAATTGAGGCGTTTAAAAAAAGAAGTATCATGTGCCAACGAACGATTTACAACCCTTCTGGACATTGAGGGAGTTTTTAATAAATCTTGGATTAGGAGCGTTTAACGTGGAAAGTGTTCGTTTTGTATTATCGTGGAAGGTTGGAAGTGTCGATTATTTCAGCGCAGAAATGATCTGCTGTATTTTCTTTTTTTAATAAACATTTTGTTGAGAGTCAGCGCTGTCTCCTGTCAGTTCTTGCCCTCAATCCGTTGTCTTTTTTCGTGACGTCTTTCCATTAAATAACTACGAAGGAAAAAAACACGCGAGTCTCTTGTCAATTTTTCGATTCGCCAACTACTGAATCTAGATCAATGTCTCCTAAATAACGATGCCATGGTGCTGGATTTTCTGCGTCACCTACCGAAAGCCGTTGTGGAACTCCAAAGAGACACGAGTGGTACGGCAGCACTTAGTTAAGACTTTGGCCTTCACGGATTGAGCACAAGTCCCATCCGAACGCTGACGCATTGGTCGCATTCCCTTTCTACCTAGCCCTGACCTCAGGTATGTGACATAACATCCAGCATTTCGGCTATGGCGGGACAGAACGAGTGAACGCAACCGTCACCTGCTTTTCCCAGGGGCCAAGAGCGGTCCCACACCTCACGCCATGGAGTCAATATCACCACGGTATCCCGCGTAGGCTGACAGCCGAGCCACAACCTCGCTCCGCGCTGCGCCATCAACTCCGAGCTCATTTCGCCCTTCTAGCCTCGCCTACACTTTTTCTCCCGTCCGGCGAAGCGAGCAGCTGCGCGTCTGCGATACCGCAAAGCTGACGGGCCGGTGAAAGCTTCGTTCTCGCCGGACAGATCAATCGCCTGTCTCACATCACCGAACCCCGTTCTCCGAGCGATATTATGGAAAGAACGTGTGATCACTTGGCGCATGACCGACTGTAGACTGGTACCGACGATCGCTCAGCTTGCCCCACCTAGACAGCCTATCGGTGGACGGAGTAAGGGAATGCGAGGTGGCGCTATACCCCTCATACAGTTTATTCTCAGCTCCGTAGGCTTGAATAACTGCTCTGGGCCGCACAATCACGACACTTTTCCTTCTAGCCCCTTCATAATACGGCCCATTTAACTAGGGGAATTTAGGTTCCACACATTTGAGAGTAGGATGTACTTTTCGGTGTTAGGCGTTTATTTCCCGTCCTTTCGGTGTAGGCACTTTTCAGTGTGGGACATTTCAATGTACGGACGTTTCGCTGCACGGACTTTTCGGTGTAAATATGAGTTTCGATTTGTTTTCCCAAATATCAAGAAACACGACGTAAAATAGCATAGATACCACGGGCTGCACTTTGGGAGAGAGACGAGAGGTCAGAAATGTGTCGTTTTGCGATGCAGCCAACACTTATCATACTTCTCGTATCGTCGTATGCTCCCTGCGTGTTACTCCATCGCTCTACAGAGTTACAGTGATTTTCCCCAAAATAAATCATGCCTGATAACATAGCTACGTTTTCCTTTTCGCGCTACCCAGACGTAGATCTACGAAAATGCCAAGCATCCCATTATAACGCGCCCCGATTTTCTTTTTTCAAAAGTCGATCGATTTACGCCTCTGAAACCACTGTATGTTGTTAACATGCATCTTGCGAGAGTTTCAGTATCGTTAGTTTTCCCTAATTAATAAAATGTTAGTAATAATTACCTCATTCTTCAAATGTTGTATTAAGAGCCGAAATGTCAATTGAAAACTTGAAGAGCTTCCTGAGAAACGCGCGAATTAGCGGCTTGCAACGTGATACGCTTCCCGTGCATATTTTTTTTTCTGACCAGAAAAACAATTAGACATTTACAATTATCTGTAATGCCGAATTAGAGCGCAGCTCTTGAGGAGTGGGAGGGGAGGATGAGAGGAGGGTAGGCCCATCTCTCCCCCCCACCACCGTACCCTCCCCTCCTCCTCTCCTGCTCCCCTCCCATTTAGCGGGAATTTTTCGCTAAATTTCACGCTAAACTTAGCGCCCATTTCCTCGCTGAATTTAGCGGAGATTCGCCCGCTAAATTTAGCGGGCGCACATAAATTGGTGTTGAGGTCACGTGACATCCATTTTCTCGGCTAGATATTGCTCAGAACTTTTTCAGCTAAATTTAGCGGAAAAAGTTTTAATCTAAATTGAGCAGGAAAAATTTCTCCGCTAAATATTGCAGAGAAAATTTCGCTCGCTAAATTTACCGAGAAATTGTCGTGTCATATTTAGCGGAAAATTTCTACCACATTGTGACGTCGCACATGACGTCACGTGTGACGTCACTATGATAACCGTCCCATATTGACGTCACGTGTGACGTCGTTATGGGAAACGTCCCATAATGCAACGCGCGGTTGCGCCGACACCGACGCCGCTCAACTCGTAAACGGGCGCCTAAGAGCTGCGCTCTAAAAGCCCGTAAACATGACAAATACTCCGTGATAACGCGCCCGCCCCATCATGAGCTCAATTTCAATTTTCACGGGCTTTGTTGGGGCCTTACCTACAAAGACTACCAATAATAACGCCAAAGCCCTTACAGAACAGGCGGATAACACCTCTATCGACACAACACGTCAAACACGATGTGATGCGTCTAGTGCGTACGTTGCGAAAGAGACACCGGAAAACGAACCATAACGTCCAACGTATACAATCCTCACGCAGGTATGGTACTGCGCCTATCAAAGTTCGATTTTGTGCTTCTCTTTTCAGTGTACAGGAAGGTCCCGAGAAAAGAGAAACGGGTTTTCTGGTCCAATGTAGATGAACTCTGGATCGCAGAAAGCTAAAACTCCGTGAGAATCTGACACTACCGGCTGGAATACAACGCTAACGTTTGATAGCATGACGTTACCTGGATCAAAAGATAACTAGACCTTATGCGAAATTGCTTTGTGGTCTGACAACATTGAGAGCTTCGCCATTTTAATGTTGGCAAGCGTTGTCTGTACCGTAGCACGCTGGAGGCAATCGGCGACAGCCGTACTGGCAATGTGCGATGGCGTAGCAACTGTTTTCCGCCTTCTGACCATAATATGTGGACGAGCAGTTTAAACAACCTTCCGCAACTGTCTGACGAAACTCTCGGAGGCCTGTGCACGCTGGCGACAACCTCGTCGATGCAGCAAACCAAGTCTTACGCCTTCGCTGTGGAAGCTTGTTGTTGCCAACGTGTGCACAGGCCTCCCGAAAGGACTAGGCCGTCATGTCTTTTATCTTTGAGAACATTTTTAATTATTTTTTCCGATGCGAATGCGCTTGAAGTCGTACTGTTTAGCGGTATACTGCTCCACGCAAATACATAACTCAAAATTAGTTGTTGTTTCTTTAGTTGTTACTGGCGGAGGGTTTTTGGTGGAACGCTCTGCGTTCTTCTAAAGAAACTGTGCCCTGGGCTATATTTTCAAGGGTTGCAAAAGGGCTAAAATTGGTTTCAGATAGCATTGACCTCAAGCACAGTTGACGGATGTTGCGCTATTAATGAAGATTTGTTCAACCCTGACAGAATAACTGCAGTGACTTTCTCAAAACTACCCCGAGCTTCTTTGCACAAAACAAAAATTCTATCTCGGCTGCGACAAAAAGAAAAGAAAAAAGAAAAGGAGATTGTAAAATGAAGTTGGCATCGCCCGTGTTGCTACATTCGACGTCCGCAACCTAAGTTTCTGCCGCCGACGACACCGAAGTTTTAGCCACTGCGATGAACCTAACCTTACCACTGCTAACCATACGCATCTTGAATTATGGTTGGTGGCTTAGATTATTAAAACTGCCATATTTTTGCTCTCACTTAACGTCTTGGTCTCGTCCGCATGCATTGATCTGCTTGCGCATCAAGAAAAAGGCAGCCGACACCACAACCAGTGGCGTCACAAGGGGGGGGGCGGGGGGCGGACCGCCCCGGGTGCAGCGCTCAGGGGGGTGTCACGGCGGGCCACGAGAGCGGGGGGGGGGGGGGGAGTCGCGGCGGGCCACGCGAGAGCGGGGGGAAGTCGCGGCGGGCCAAGCGAGAGCGGGGGGGGGGGGTGTCGCGGCGGGCTACCGCCCCGGGTGCCGCTGACCCTCGTGACGCCACTGACTACAACGCACATAAAAGAGAAAGGAAGGTCACAAGCATATTTGGTACAACTTCGTGAAAAGTTGGGGCCCAGTTCAATAGTTGTAAATGGCTTCACGCCGCGCGATAACGTCCGCATGTTTCTTCGCGCTGTCACCGATTGTTTTTGTCAAAAGCTGCGTCTCATGTAACCAATAAAAATAAGGAAACAAAGCTGAACCCTGTACACGTTTGCGTTCACGTCACGCAAGAAATCGAAGGTTTATCACTGCATCCGCAGCAGTACATAGCAATCGTTGGCATCGCATCTCTCACGAAACGCGGTCGCTTGTTTACACATAGGGTCTTTGCCGGTCGGGTCGTTGGTTTCGTTTTCTCGCCACTAACAAGATGGCGGACGTAGTTTCTCCGCGCGCTACTAGATGGCGCTCTACATTTCGCATATGGCCTACTGAGAAAACCGAACTGTCTTTAAGAACCGACGCTGAACTAGGCCTAATATCCGCAAAACAAGAAATGACGTTTTGAGAACCTGCAAAATACTAGTCAGTGCGAAAACAAAACTTGTCCGAAAGAAAGGAAACATTATGCTCTTCCTTACTGACAGGTTATTTTTCACTTATATAAAACCTAAAAGTCGTTCACAGTGTCAAAATATTGTTTGACCAATATTGAGCTTAAGTGGACATTGGCTCACAAAGTAATTTCTTCTTTACGAGACGATGTCCACTTAAGCCCAATATTGTCAAAACAATATTTTACATCCAGAACTTTTCTAATTTGGCCGAAAAACACGGTTCACTTTTTTCCGGTAACTTCAAGTATATTTGTCAATATACAATTTTTTCATATTTTTTTTCAATGTAAATTTGTCGATATACACTTTTATAAGTCATTTTTAATGCATATGGCAGCACGCGGCACTACACATTCAACGTCGATTTACAAGACATACTTTTGTTAAATAACAGCACCGGAACCAGAAAATATCTTTATCGTCTTCTTTTAATGCTTGAAGAATTAAAGAATTGGTGTGTGTATGTTCCCGGGTGGCACACCGCGTCGGCCGGTATCGGGACTACGCCGGCCGGTCCTGGTAACAGGATGGCGGCACCTGGCCATGGGCGCCGGTGAGCTACCAACCCCGGCCGGCGTCGGGGTTTCGTCTTGTTCACTGGCCAGTTCAG
>JAZHYW010053865.1:0-11665 GCA_037355805.1 Ixodes ricinus
TGACTTAAAAGTGGAATCGCGATAAGCTGAACGCGGATGAACTCCCGGTTTTTTCCCAAGCCCTGCAAGCGTCCTCTGGTGCTGGCACTAGTCAATAGCATGTCCTGGCTGCGCAACCTAAGAATCGTGCCAGGTTCCGAGACCCGCCTAAAATTCTTAAAATTTTTCTTTAAGCAAATGAATTACTTTACAAAGTGAAATCATTTTGGAAAGACATGCGGCAGCCTTGAATATCTGGTATTTACGTACATGTACGTGCTTGAATAACCCGAATTCCAGCGTGGCGTCGCGCTTCCGTGGCCAGAGCGTTGTGGGTTGTTTGAAATTCGCACAAGGTCATGTGGCTGTAACGTCATGACCCTATCCATCAATCAGGATTTTCCGTCCATCGACGCCACCAATACGCCTTTACTGTGACACGAGTCTCTAACGCTATCGCGATTAAAACAACTTCAACCCCAAAAAATTAGCACTTATCCTCTATTGGTTTTGTTTGTTTTGTTTTGAGTATGATTAATTCCTTGTAAGCTGCTCACCGATACATTGTTAAGTGCTATATTTTCCCTACTAAACTGATTCAGTGTGAGTCGGAAGGCTGTATGATCGTAGTGTGTTAATTGAAATTAGTTCGAAAAGGATATTTCCTATGTTCCCTACAATTTGCGTTGGATATGTAAGTTGCCCTTCACTAGGTTTGCTAAGTCTTCGAGATAATGTTGAGATAATTTTTTTTCTAGCATATATTTGCGCATAGATAATGTCTGTATAAATCAAAGTTTTCATTACTTTGGTTAACTGAAAACAAAATTTATTAGGCAATCCAGTGTAACATTAGAAATGTGCTGTTAATATATATTTTTGTCATATGAGTATCTTTGGCGATTGCATGCCTGTAACAACTTAATTTACGCAAGGACCTGAATTTTTCCGAATTTTGCGAATCACCTACATTTGCGAAAAATGGGTTCCGCAAACAACTCCGATAAAATGTAAACACATTGGAATCTATACTGAAATCCCACTGCATAGCGAAAATGAGAACCCGCGAACTATTCCAAAACTTCAGCTTGACCTAAATCACAAAATATCGAACTTGCCGAAAATGTGCTTACAGGTAGGTGAGGTTCCTCATATAAGACGACCACAATTTATATGCGAGTAAAGCAATGAATTATATAGTAATAACTTTGTTTTCAGAGGCAAGATCTAGTTTATGACGATAAAAAATAGCACAATGACACTTGATAATTTAGATAATATAATTAATGAATCATCCCACCACATTTTTCTTGAAACATGGGTACAGTTTTAAACATGGGTACAATTTCAATATTTGAAGAATTGAAAAAAAAAAATCTTTCGGAAATGTAAACACGTTTACTTTAGTCGGAATAAGCTCTGCCTCTTGTCTCTATTGGACGCTCATTTTTAAAGCATTACATTTACTCCAAATATCAAGTTTCTAATGTTCCATTTGTGCCCCATACAAGTTCCGTGGTATCGTCTCCAGTAAAAATCAACTAGCATCGGGCGTATATAAAAAAAGCTTTGTTGATGAACAGTTGTTCGCCCGATTTAGGTTTTATTTCAGATGACTATTTATATGTCTACATACTGTCTATGAGAAGCTGTCTGGGGCACAATTTTCTCCCGGAAGCCCTACCTTTTGTGATTAAATATATAAATAAAATTAAATATCTTTAGCAAATAATTAAAGCACTCGAGTGACTGCAGACTTGGGACCGAGCACACTGTCAAGAGATTCTTTAAATTTATAGATGAACCGATCAAGCGAATGTTTATTCCGCAAAGAGCAATTTCCTCATTCAATCAAAAGAAACTGTTTTCGATATGTTATGAAGGCAGAGCACAATGCTTTCGAGAAACACACCCATTGGCTCCTTACGCCGACTCTATTTGTCGGGTATCCAGATCCCAAATGCGCGATCATAAATTTAAATTGCGCTTCTTATTGCAAACGTTCTGCCGCTATCACTAAGAAAACCTGCGCTGTCATAAGTAATTGGCCTCTCAACCCCCTTGCTGTCGTATGTGGAATTCCCTCAGCGGTTATGGAGAGAACCAAAAGTGCTCCACGCTCGTGCCTTTAGTGGGGTAGATGTGGAGCATGCCCTTGCACATCCAAGAACATGCCAACAAAAAAAACATCTAAACTGCTCTAAATTCACCGAGGAAATTTCTCCATTAAACTCATCTACACACTCAATGTGCGCCAGTGCATTCCTGTGCCTGCTCTAGTCTGCAGACGTGTCCGATCGCGACCATGTCAACAGCCAATACGTGTTATGAAATCAAATCATGTCAACGCCCTTCGGAGGGTGCTAGAGATGCGAAAGACAGCAACTATAACAAAGAAATGTATTTTACGAGAGCATTCGTAGGTGTGAACTCAAATAGGCCCAGGAGAAGTTTGTAAACATTTGTAATTGTAAACTGGAATAAATGTACTCTAAAAGTTCATAATAAAGCGTGACCTCAAATACACTCGGAAAAAGTTTGTAAAGATTCGTCGGTGTGGACTCGAATACATTCAGAAAGAACTAGATTTTCCATCTGGCACTTTGGGCCACTGACGCGCGGGCAAGCAACGGAGCCCTGGGCTTGCGGAAGAACGTTTGCCTATGTCTTCGTCCTCGTGCACTACATTTTAGTCACCGCAGCCACTAGAAAGGTCTTGCAGGATGAAAGGCTGTAGGGACTTGCAGGAAATTTTACGCCATGCTAGACGAGTTTTGACAGAGGCTTCTTAGCATGGACTTAGAAGTACCAGAACCTGCAGTACGTCAGCCGTGCAAAGTTCTTGCGGTTTCTGTTGTGCATGAAATTGTGAAGTGTGCGACAAAATGGACCAGCAAACGGACGTAGAAACAGAACAAAACAACAATGGGCCTCTTAGCCACAGAATCCACAAGTAAAAAGGCGATCGGCTTTCTTCGGTTCGCGCTTTTCACTTGGGGATTTTCACGTGGGCGTTGACTCGGGAAAAGCGTATTGTCTGCAATCGCACTACTTTTCTTTTGTCTCCGAGTTTTGGGACAAGCAGAACAAAAATGGCGCATCGATGCGTTCTGTTTATTTGCTAGCTCGTTATGTCACAAGACTTTTTGGTTCCACACAGAGCAAGCTGCAGGAACTGTCCCCAACCCGACGTGCTACAGGTCCTGGTACTTCTCCGGGACTGTGTCCAGAAACTTCCATCAACTCAGCTAGCATGCCTTGTAGGGGTGTGCAAATAGTAATTTTTTGAAACCGAATCAAGTACGAATGAATAATTGTGGCACCGAATCAAATACGAATATGAATCGAATAATTTTTCGAATAGTAAGTAGGCAGCTACTAACGAAGAGCGAAGGATTATAAAATTATTTTTATTGTTCCAAAATGTTTCTTAAAATTATTGTAACAACGCTTGACGATAATGAGTAGAGTTCAATCATATATAATTAAATAGAGCTAAAAGCTACTAAAATATTGAAATGCTGAACATAATATCACGGTTCATCTGAATGTTGAACATAAAATCAGAATTCGCTTGAGCTCTGGTACATCCTGAAGCAATGTACTAAGTAGGAACTCTACATTCTCTATTTATTCCTTGTTGTAGCTACATGTCCTTGAATCTAGGATCAAGGAAGGTGGCAAGGGCGTGCTATGCCTGTGTACTTTACGTGCAGGAACCTTGTTTTCACTGATCTGAGAAGATTGTGGGAAAACATATTGTCTTGTTTCACTTGCACCCTCAAAAAGCAACATTTTCACACACTGAACAAGTGGAACAACCATGGAAAGTGTTGGGAAAGACTCGACACAAGCAGCTGTTGTGGCTTCTTCAATTGGTTGCATGGGAGCGGTCGAAAACTTCCATACTCTACTGCGCTTTCTCTTCGAACAACTTCCCGCTTCTACCACTTCTACTTCGCTCATACAGAGTGGCGGTACCGTTGCAACCAGTTCTAAAACGTCTCGACGACACGCTTTCCGAAAGCGTGCACGAGCATCCTCGTGCGAAAGTGGTCCCTAAAGGCTGAACCGCATGTAAGCGATTTAGCGAGAGACGAACGAGCGACAGCGACGAGAGTCAGCTGCGGCGACGGAGATTTCTCACTGTCGTTCGTCGCGTCGCTCGGTGTTTGGATTTCTAGGAAACGTCATCATCGCCTTCGTCGCTTGCTCACGCCACTTCCATGCGGCTTGCCTCATCGCGCGACTGACCGAGCAGCAGCGAAGCGGGTCAACGTCGCCTGTCTCGTCTCTCGGCAAATCGCTTTACATGCGGGTTATACTTAACACAGTGCTCCTTAATGGAGGCAACAGCAACGTACGTATAGAGAGAAACCGCTGCTGTCGATGATGATAATTATTGTCTAGGAGAAGAGGGTACATACGTATTGCCATCTTGCGGGCACGTATGGCAGGCGTGCCGGAGTGTTCTGGGACGCATGTGAAGGGAATCTCACGGCGCGACATTGTAACAACTATTCGAAAAATATTCGAAACTTTTGAAAATTATTATTCGATTCGATTAACGAATCGAATAGGGTAATATTCGATTCCTTATTCGAAAATGACGCATATTCGCACACCCCTAATGCCTTGATCTTTCGTGCACATCCATCCAGTCTTTCATCATCCGGCAAGGCCAAGTGTTGTGTGCGAGTGAACGGGGACGAGGGCCTCGGCAAACACCCTCCGCAAGTGCGTGACTTGCTACTACACCAAGCCTCCTTGAGCAGGACCGTACTTGCGTTATGCCTTGGGCTAGCAAAGCTAGTGGCACCTCACACTAAGCTTCTCGCGGTGTTCTGTCTCGTGAGGTACGTAACAGCAGCACGCAACAAATATTTTTCGCCGTAATGCGACATCGCCACGGCCTTAGCGACAAACATTGAATTCGCTCTTGGACGACAGTGCCACTGCACGCTGCTGGCGGCCCACGGCAGTGGGTCAGTGTGATTTGGCTAATCCTCGCTGTCGTCTGCTCCTCTCCTCCATGTCAATGCGCTTGGGAGGCGGACGATCAGTGGTCGTGTCGTGACGGGATCAATTCGTCCGCGGATCGGTCAGTTATATGAATCGGCCGGTGTCGAAAAGCGCTATGTCAGGCGGCTCTTTGGACGCAAAGACCGGAAAAAGCAGCCCCACTAAGCAGGAAACATATGTTCCTACAGGAGCTTGGGGAAACGTCTTACCAGCTGGTTGTCCGAGTCCACCACGAAGCAGCAGAGGCCGAGGGCAGTGGCACACTGCAAGTGACGGGGCCAAAGTTCAAAAGCAGGCAAAGAGCCCAACGCAACAGACTGTTTACGAAGGTAACTGCCAGCTAATGGCTAGTCCCAGCAAATATTTTAGGTAGAAATAAAGCGGCTGAAACGCCACTTCTGCAGAATCGTATGGCCTCAGCTTTGCAAATCAGAGGTGGCATTCGTGTACCCCTCTGCAGAAATGCGTTCACCAGCCGCCTTCTCCGTGCTTTCGTAGAGCAAGCACAAAATTTGATGGCATTCTTCCGACAGGATGGCTGAGACAGACACTCCAAGTCAATCGTGAGGCAGGATCCCATCTGCCCGACACCCTTTAAGGTCACCAAGTGGAAAAGCACGGGCATCTTTGGCAGCATAACACAGAAATATGTGCGCATCCCGCAGTATTATGACGTCTCTTTAACGTCGAAAGCAACGGTGTTCTTTCCGACCACATTTAAAAGGCTATCCATCAAAAGAGCACACGTGCAACTGGTCTCATAATAGTCGTCTCGGCAAAGGGTTGGCCCGCGAGCATCTTGCCGCAAGGCCACCACACCAAAAAATAAGGGCCGAAAAAAAAAAACGGCGCTACAACTGCCGAAGAGTTCCCCAAAACCGTCTTCGCGAAAATCGTCTAGACCAGTGGTTCTCAAGCACGGATGTGTCGGAAACACCTTGGGGACGCGCCAAAGTGATAGAGGGCTCCATGCCAGCGGTGAAATTGGAATGGGAAGGGGGGTATAAAATAAGACAACTAATTGCAGTGTCAGGAGTGCATTTTTTACTTGTTATAGATAAGAGAAGCGAGAAGCATTAAGTAAAAGGATGAATGGATGCATAGATTGTAATGGCTGCACCCTTTATAACAGGCGGTAGCTGGCGCCACATAACCACGCTCACCAAAAAACTCTTTTTTTTTTCAAAGGTGTGTGTGTGTGGGGGGGGGGGGGGGGGGTTGAGGCGAGGGCCTCGCGGACCCCAAAAATGGCTTCGCAGACCCCAGTGGGTCCCCGGAGCCCCATTTGAAAACCACTGATCTAGACACTAGAAAAAAAAAAAAAACTTTTGACGAAGGAGTTAAACACTCGCCCAACGTTAGAAAACGAAAGCGAGGTTGGGACGCACCCAGCCTCCTGCACTTAGAGACCAATGCGCGCACGCCGAACAAAATGAAAGCACACTCTAGCTTTCTGGAGACGCGGTTATTCGTCGTCTGCGGAGACACTGACGACTACGCCAATTTCACACGACTATGGTGCCCAGAAGGCGTCTTCAACCGGTGTGTTTAGCGTCCCATCCTGCCCGCGCATCAAAAGTGGTCCCGAAGTGGCAACAAATGCACGAGGGTCGCTGTCGTTTCCGCATCTCCTGCCCACTACGGTCACCGTCGACTGTCTGGCCGCAGAGCGAACCGCGGCGGAACGGGCGTCTGCCGCATCTGCCTCCGCTGCTGTGCCGCCAACTGAATCGCAGAAGGAGACTTCTACGACGTCCTCGGGCGGAAATCGAGAGACCACACTTGAGGAAGTGATAAGCCCGCAGTTGGAGACACATTCTAGGCACCATGCACGCATGGAATGTAATAATCAAGAGGAAAAGGTCCCACGTATCTTGGCTGCTTCAAAACAGCAGGGCAGAGACGCAGACACTGGTGGTTCCGACAGGGTTGTATTGCTGGCGCCACTTCTATGTATGCGAAGAAGCAGGAAAACATAGCTCGCAAGGTCTGTACCTAGTGTTTCTCTAACTTTATTTTGCACGAAACAAACGCGCTGAAGAAAAACAAATAAAGTAGACGAGTACAACAACTTCCCCTCGTCGCGGCTAAGCGAGCGAGCCCAACCTTTCGTCCGCTTTCTTTCTCGCTTCTTAGTCACTCCTTTCTCATTCTTCCTCTCCGATGTTGGCGCTTACGATTTGCTGCGTTCCACTCCAGTTTTTCCTCCCCCTACACACGCCCGACCAATGCCGGTGGGGAGGCCCACTCACCCTGGCCCTGGGGAGGGCCCCTGGGCCCCGTCAAGCAGCAAAGTGCAGAGCGGCTGGCGCAGGGCGTCGAACAGGGCGTCCGCCTCGGCCCCAACCCCGAGCTGGACGCAGGCCAGGGCCCCGAGAGTGGCGCACAGGGCCGCCTCCTCCCCTCGGCCCTTGCGCACCCCACGCTCCACCAGGTCGCACACCGTGCTCGGTCTGCGGGGAAGATTACGGAGTGCTTTTAACTGCTACGTCAAGGTCACACAGTTTACGGGCCGCGATACGAGTCGCAAATGGGGCAAGCGCCTCCCTGCCCGCTTGCTTGCTTTCCACCTCCACCCACGATAAGTCAACGCGTTTGAAGTTGCAACAAACCTGCACAGGAGGCATCTGTCAATTACTAAATTGCAAACGCTCTCCATGGTTCGAGTTGCTCCTTCTCTTAAATCGAGGCTCTCCGGCAGCAATGACGGGAGAAGAGTCGGCCACCGGCCCACACATTTAGCTGCCTCGCGCCAGCATCGATGGCGAGGCTCGAGTAAATGCAAAAAAGCGGCAAAGTACCACTTACAAAACCGGTACTTAGTTTTTCTTTTTGTGTGTTGTCAAACGAGGAAACGGCTGTGCTAGCAGATTGTAAATAAAATAACTGAAGTTGACAAGCACGCCCGACATACACAACTTACATATCACCTGCTTTCTTTCTGCACTCTTTGTCTCGGTACCATGTTGGCGCTTTCAATGTGCCACGCTCCGCTCCAATCTTTACCCTTCGGGGAGCATGCCTAAACTTTAGAGTGGTTCCAACTGCTGGCCAGGGTTACACGGTTTGTGGGCCATGTTTGCAATACGAGGCGCGGAGATGTGGGGAAAGCTTATAGCGTGTCCAAGCTATGCCCTGCCTTTCCACCCACCATCCTCGCCACACGGCAACGCAGGCGTGCGCACGAGCAACCGGTCCGGCGTGCAACGGCAACTATGAACAGGTCTGGGGGAGGATGTGTGCCCACCTGTCCATGAGGAAGTCGTACAGGTATTTGGTGGAAAAGGCCTTGCGGAATCGCCTCCAGGCACGACAGCCGTCCTTTGGCACTGCAACCAGAGCGGCGGGGTCAGTGCTGCGCAACGTGCCGGCAACGGCCTCACCTCTTCTGCGAAGCTCCGTCGATGGCCTCCTTGAGTTTGTCTTCAAAGTCGTCATGCAGCACAGCCTCCTCCGCTTCTGGGTCTCCAACTACAGCAAGGAAGTGCCGGGCACCGCCGTCAAAAGGTTTCTCAAACGACGAAACGAAAGTACCGAGCTCTTGCAGCCCAGAAATCACGTGCATTACAGTGTATTCACACGACAGAGTTTCTCCCGAGGAGTGGATTAAACGTCATCCAAGTTTTGAGGCCACGTGCACCGCATCACGGAGTTTCGCTAATGCTTTGAGCTTGCGGGGAGCGGCGGAGAATCTGCGACCGGCCTACAGAATATCCGTCGTCCCTTCAGAGCGACCAGGCCCCTTTCCCCCTTTTTTTTGAAGAAAGATTACAGTCAACAGCATTAAAGTGTGGGTGCCTTTCTTATATCTTTCTTTTTTTTTTTCTTGACTTTTGTTAGATGAGTTCCCAAAAGTCACCAGAACATTTATAAAAAGAAAGGTTCCACCGACTCAATTACATGCGACTCGATCGTGTGAATGCTCGCTTGGATCTTCTGCACCGCCTCCTCCTTCTCACAGCTCTACGACATACTTGGTTTTCTCTGAAGATAAAGATATCTCGTGCAAATACACCATTAGGAACACCTTGTGAAGCTATTTATGGGAGGGGGAGGCATGCACAGAGTTAGGATCAGCATACTCTTTCTCCTGGTTTTATAGTAATAAAACACCACAAGGTTCTTGACAGGTACATTCCATCAATGTGCGGATGGTTCTTTTACAGCTGCGCAGAGTCCAACAGTCAGCCGGACGAGCCATCGACAATTTTCCCATTTTTCTTTCCCGACTGAAAGGCTGTAATCAAAAATACAAGCGTGGCAATTTGTGCTAACCCATGGCCCCACTTTAGGCAGCAACATTTGGTATTTGTCATCTCGCACGAGAAAAATGCGAGACAGACGACGACGTATTTTCACTGCGTCGTGCAGCAAGCACTCCATATTACCCTATTGAACAGGCAATGGGGGTGTGCCATAAATATTTAATACCCATTCTAGAAAAGAAAAGTACCATAGCAAGTTTTGAACTTCTTTCCTATTTTGTTTATACCTCGTTGAGAAGTATTCCAAAAATTTGAATAGGGTAGGACTGGGTTCAGTGTTTTGCTCTGGAATAAAGGGTGACTGCAGCCAGGTTAGAAGTACAACCACTGCTTCTACTGCACCCCATATGGTAACCACAAGGTGCTTGCTCAAGGCCTTCCAGTCGTGCAGCGGCGGGACAGTGCCCAGAAGCCCCCAGAGGCAACTCACCGGTGCCGTCACTGCCACAGCGAGACTCCGAGGCGCAGCTCAGCACGCTCGCCGTGTCTGCGTTGGACTCCTCGTCGCTGGACGACGGAGCCAGGCTGGCCTCGCACCGGCCACCGCGCGGCGCCACCTGCAAGGAGATGGAAGCGTTCACTGGCTGGCCACCCCGCATCATTGCTCGGGACGCAGTCCGCACGTGCCAAAGGCCAATGCGACGTGCGACACTGGCAGTATAGTCCACAACCATGACCCATACGGCCGCATAAAGTCATGGCATCCATACGGCCGCATAAAGTCATGGCATCCCTGACGTGTGAAAGGTACAAATCCCGAGGTCTATTTTAGTGCTAGAAAAAATCTAACTATTATTAAAAAAATTAAAAAAGAAACTCGAGGGAGATTTATTTTGGTATAGACGAGTACAAATATCTCAACATTTGACTTTGCATATAAAGATTATGATTAGCTACAGCTTAATGGGTGTTAGGAACCTTGGAAGAGGAAAAAAGGATGCTAGGACTTGAGGTGGCACTCTCTGGATCACACCTAGTTCACCTCGGTGGGTGACAAAGACAAGGAGGGCACCGAATTGTGCCTCACCAAACCCTGCAATATGAATACCTCCGGCATCTCTCAAACGCTTATCTGGTCAGATTTAGGGTCACATCTTTCGCAGGTGTACAAGCCAAATGAATGTAAAGAACTTGGCCGACACTATTCCTCCTTTTCATACTTTTTACTCGCTGCCTGACCAAGGTTTCACTGGAGCAACAAAGTGCCAAAGCCCACAGACAATCTGCAGGCTGCCCTTGGGGCTCACAACCTGTATGTTGCTGTACACAAAGTAAATGCCTCACATGCTGTACGCATTACACCTGTGATCACAATGCCATGCATCACAGGCCACTGCATTGGTGCTACCACACATTTTAGGATAAAGCAAATACTCTGGCTTATATATGATCCAGATTTCTACAGGGTCATTTCAGTGAAGTCAGCAAATCAATTGCTCGAACAAGTCTTTGCGTAACTCTGATGGCAAATTCCACCGGTCAATTCGGCATGAATAGGAATTCCCCTTTTTGGAGCATGAGCGGCTGCACTGGGCAGGTAGGACGAACACTGCTGTCTTCCACTCATCAAAAAAATATCTGGATTCTAAAAATCCTGTTTAACTCTTTCCTTATCGCACCTATTCAAATCGATCGAGTTAATCTCATAGATTTGAAATCCCTATTCTGACGCACGATGGCTATGCAGGGATGACGGTCACTAACCCATTCCTGTTCATCGTGCAGGTGCTGACTGCAGTTGCAGTTTTCTCGCCACCGCACGCGTCTACTATCTTGTGTGGTGGAAACTTTACTACGACAGAAAAGACGACATTGAAAGTGACGACATCATGCGACGAAATTGAAACTTTCGTGCTGCTGCGAGGCATTGGTGCTCTTCACACATCAGGCAATCACCGACGGACTGCATCAACGCCCCCGCGTCACCGGAGGATATAAAAGCGAAGTTCCATCACAGCGCTCTTCGTGGGCACGCTGGCTATGCAAGGATGACAGCCACTAACCCATTCTTTTTCATCGTGCAGGTGAGAAAAGATTACGCTAATTCATCGTGAAGCAAGAAACAGTGTCTATTCCTGCTGCAGTGCCCACGGAGCCTACTTGTTTGGAGTGCTATTCATGAGCTGTCAAAACAGCTGTTCTTGTTGCGTGGTGATCTTTGAGCAATCCTGGCCCCACTTTGAAGGACATACTGAAAACTCTGGATACAATGTGGTACACCTGGCTCCACTTCGAAGGACATACTGAAAAATCTGGATACAATGTGTTACAAACTCGAAATCAAAGACGAGCCAACAAACCAATAATAGCCAGAATTGATGATATTGAAACAAATCTAAAAGAGCTCTGTGAGGTTAAAACAAAAATCGACCAATGCACTACAAAAGTAGAACTTTAGT
>JAZHYW010053867.1:0-18285 GCA_037355805.1 Ixodes ricinus
ACTAGTCTCATATTATATAGAAAAACTCCCCCTCCCCCCTAAAAAAAAAGAAAAAAGAAAAAACTTAAACTTGGTGCAAGCAAAAATTCACGTATTTGATGGGCAATAAAGGATCAAAATACACACTCAAAAACGAAGACGTTGTGGTTCCACACGTTTTTATTTTTTTTTATCGTTCTTTCAACTCCAGAATCCCAACGGGCTAAGCAGATGTACATTGAATGCACTAGCAGCTTTTATTGTTTTATCATTTTTTTTCTGGCGGCGAAGTATTGAACATATGTGAGCTGGTTTTCTTGTCCGCTTCTCCGCATTGCTTATATGATATGCAATGTCGACGGATAACGTCTTCCGGTATCATGATGACGTCATGCCATTTCGGCGAGCACTGCACGGAATGCGGAAGACATAAAATGCCTCCGCAATTTCCTGCCATGTCACCGGAACAGATCTCGCCACGGCCGTTCTATAGGGAACGGCTTTCCCCAACGGCTCTTGTTTTCGCTTAGAAGCAATGGGAATTTTTCTGGCCGCGTGGGGGCCGACGATGCTACCCTCTCCTTTGCTACTTGTGCAGCAAAGGGGCCAAGAAAAACCCACATGCTAGGTCCCTAGCTACACGAGACCGCCCGATTTAAAGGAAGCAGCCGCAAGCCACCATCATCATCATCATCCAGCACTGCCCGAACCAACAAGGAGAACTGTTCTGCCTACAGTGATTGAAAACGTGCGCTAATAAGGAGTCTTGGAATAGGAGACACCAGCGATTTGGTGCGCAGAAGTTCTGCGCACGCGCAGTGCGGAGCACCATGCTTCTCGGGTGATCTCCCAAGGTGCTGGGTCCCCTATTCTCAAACTCTCTAATGTACAGTGGTGAGTACATTTGTCCATAAGGCGCGAGCGCGCGGCTTTCTACGGCGAGCGCTCGACTGGTGGCATTCCCGGCCACGTTTTTGTTGCTCCAGTGGACATAAACCAACGTAACCTCCCTCGCTATACTTCTGTGGCTATCGCGCCAACCCGTCTCTAAAAGTGGCGCCATTCATTGTTGTAGAAAGGCTCGAGGCACGTGCCGCGCGCCACTCTGGGAAATTCATGACGTCTGAAATCTAGCTCGGTGCTGAGCTGTGCCGCCCTGATCTTCCCAAGGGCTGCACGTTGCACGTGCCTCGTGCATCGACGAACATTGCGCTACAGCCCGTCTCGTGTGTGCACTGCCGCCTGCCTGCCGGCTGTGGACTAAAGACAACCTTACTAAAACACTAAGTTGGGAAACTTCAAGCCCCTTCATATTTCTAAAGTAGCGCAAGGTGCGTCGATGCACGAGGCACGTGCAACGCGCAGCCCTGGGGAAGCTCATGGCGGCACAGCGCAGCACTGAGCTAGATTTCAGACGCCATGTTCTTCCGAGAAGGGGCGCGCGGCACGTGCCTCGTGCATTTCCACAACAATGACTGGCGCAACTTTTTCGAGGATAAAGGGGGCTTTAGGGGCTTTAGGGGCGGGGCTCGAGGATAAAGGGGCTCACACTTGAAATTTGGCCCGCTGGCGTCTACCAAGACCGAGCTAAATCAGAGCCGTGTACAGTATTGGCTCTATATATGGCTCTGAGCTAAATACAATCACAGCACCACCTTTTAGCGGCGAGTTGAAACATGAAAGTTGCTTTATATGGCTACTGCTAGAGTCACTTGATGTTTCCAGAGTACAGAAACTCCCAGGCTCGAGTTGCCAAGATGGCGGCTCAATCGATTTTCTTTATTGTGGTCACCATGAACATTTAGAACGCATGTTGTTGCGTGAAAAAACAAACGAAAAAACTGTTTTTGTAGGAACGTTTATTGGAGGTTAGTACAAAATAGCAGGCGCGCGATGTTTTTTTTAAATCTTTAGTTTACAAGGTTTTGCGGCACAATTAATATTATTTCTATACAACCATGCCTCACCGGTGATTTGTGGTAGTCTGTCCCGACCTGGGGACGTCCTATCTTCGGTAGTAATTCGCGGCCGCGGCCGCTTGGGAAAAGGGGTTAGCATCCCTAGAACCCCTTCCACCGTGTATGTTTCGGCGTCAAAATGGCCGAATAAAGCCTAAATAGGACAGTCACAGCGGACGCTATCAGATGCAATACTCCCCGAACCGGCAAACGGCCATGCAGTTCCCCGAGTTGCCGCTGCGGGAGAAACGGCGGCGCTGCGATCGACATTTGCTCAGTTCTCGAGTACGGATCGAAGCCACTTTTTCAGAGCATGCTCTGGCAGTTTCCCAACTGAGTTGTTCTAGTAACATTGACTAAAAATGACTAAAGTTATGGCGGCGGTGTCACGCATGCGCCGAACGCTTGGTGAGATCGGTCTATTCGCAAACAATGTGGTTGAAGAGGAAGCCCAAAGCCGCGTTAACACTAAAAAAACCAGCGTACCTTACTACTCGCAATTGCTTTCTGTCTTTAAGCGTGCTTCTCTTTCAGATCCTATTAGTGTCCCGATCGATGAAAAAGTAATCAAACTGTGTAGTACAAATATCTCGACGACGTACTCGGTAATCGGTAAACGTTGTGGTAGCAATAAAAAACAAGGTTGTAATTTTCTTTCCCAATTTGAACAGCAGCCTGTCTTTACATAAGTGTAGGACGATGTTCAACTTTACTAAATTGATTTTTCCTTTGTTTCAGACGGTGCACAGTTTGCCTAAATATAAAGCTGGTCTTAAACCACGAAATATATTGGCGTAATGATCGAATTAAGCGCTCGTCATTTATAATTTTGATGAAAAAACACGCATGGCTGCAAGGTTTCGAAACCCTCGCTAACAGATATGGCA
Organism: Ixodes ricinus; assembly: GCA_037355805.1. Lineage (NCBI taxonomy): Eukaryota > Metazoa > Arthropoda > Arachnida > Ixodida > Ixodidae > Ixodes > Ixodes ricinus. Next base: position 2,825 of record JAZHYW010053867.1, read on the forward strand.
CATTACACGCGCCATTGACCTCAGGATTTGATCGTTACGCGCCGTGCTTTAATCAGCGCATTGATTAACGTTTTTTTGTGTTGTTGTTGCTATTGCGGTGAGAATTGCAAAGCCAAAAGTTTTTCTTTAATGTTTAAGAGCGTTCTTGCTTTTTTATTTTTTGGTTAGAGAATGGCATTTTGTGGAAACCACAATATCAAAAGCAACACAAACAGAAATATATTAATCGTTGTTTTCTTCATCACCCGTTAAATCGTTCAGCAAAAAATCATTCGACTGCAACGCGGGACTCGAGTGAGGCTCTCACACTTGCGACTGCTTAGTACCGGTTACACTGCTACGCAGACGGTCGTACGCAGTCACGTAAGAGGCTCAAAAGTGGTTTTTTGCTTCTCCGGTCGTAAGCAGTCACGAGTGTGTGAACTAGCCTTAAAGCACTCCTCAAGACTCCAAACTCTAGCCTGCGCTTTCTACGAAATTGCGCCTGATTTCTCTTTCTCTCTTTTGTCTTCACGTTTGGACTGTGTAGCGGCGGTAGTTTCTATCCAATTTTTATTGCAAAAAGGCGCCGAATTCAGCGCTATGCTCATTGTCCGTCTTTAATTACTTTATTTCTGTAGTACTATATTCGTAAAAAAAATATCCGTTTTATTTTGATTTATTAATTGAGCCGTCAAGGAAAGCAGCGGACGCTAACTTCAGTCTCGGCCTTCCAGGCATGCGATGCCGTGTCAGCGTCGTCAAGTACTTTCCTTTTTTGCACCTTTTTTTGTGTCTTGTTGATTTCCATGTTGTCGCACAGCTGGCGACATATTCTCGAAGCTTCTCAGAGTCCTCTCTCCTGCCTCTTCTGTTTACCTTCTTTTTTCCCTGTTGCATTATTTGTTTTTTCCTTCACAGCTGCATTGTATGGCCGGCAGAGTTCACGGCGCAGGTGTTTGGCAACCGGCCAACTGAGCCAATCTCTCGAGTTCCACACTTCACTCACTTTTTTTCCGAGGCGAAATTACAATTATACGCGTAACTTCAATAAGAACGCAATTTCGCATTAAAAAAAAAGGAAATATTTCTGACGCTATATTTATGGAGTCCTCCGACACCGTCGGCGGCTTTGGGACGTTACGGTCAAGGAACATTTCTCGGCAACTGCTCATATATCATACAACCCCGCCCCCTCCCCGCCCCTTTTCAAGAGCACTTCCAGCCTATAAAGCTTAACATCACCGGGGCTTAGACTTTATTACTTTTTTATTACTGATTGTTCAATTATTCGGGGGATCATTTCTGGGTTCGATCCTCGCACTTGGGCAGTTTCGACCTGAATGAGCGCGCCGTAGATATTGGCGCGCGGGCGCATAATTACCGCTGTCCGATGCGTGCGCGCTAATGTATAGAAGACCAGGTTGCCAGCAATGCTGCGCTGGCTACTAAATTGCTCATCCAGCTCGAACGAGTTGCCCAACATCTCAAGGGCAGGGCGACCTCACTCTGTCGAATCATCCAAAGTGTGAGTATGTGCTTCTGGTTTTTGTTAAATTCATTGAAATGACAGGTCATCGACTTGCTAAACAAAAAACTAAACAAAGTAAAAACAAAAATCGGTGGCCAAAAAGAGTGGCAGCGGACTTGAGGTTACGTGACATCAATTTCCCTGCCAAATTTAGCGGGAAAACTGAAGCATTGGTGTATAGGCAATGTGACGTCAATTTTTTCGCCAAATTCAGCGGGAAACCCAATCCGTGCACAGGTCGCGTCATATCAATTTCCCCACTAAATTTAGCGGGAATGATGAACCGAACGGACGGAGGAAAATTTTGGGATTGGGAGATAACGTTCAAAAACATTCCATGCCTAAAAAAAAAAAATCAACGATTGGGCTTGTTAACACGTCTGAGCTCGGCGGAGCACGTGGAGCGAAAGCTCGCGCTGCAGAAGTTAGGAGACCCGGGTTCAAGACCCCATTCATGCCCGCGTTTCGACCTGGTTGAGCATGGTAGCTTCATGCCGGTCGTGTATCACTACAGCCTGAAGCACGTTGAAGGGCCCAAACTAGCAGTCGCACAGCACTGGCTAAATTTCTCATCTATAGCGGAGCGCAATTTCTTCTGCTTCTTTTGTAGTGGTTGTGATGGCGTCAGAACGACAGCGAGCTCTGATTGGCTCTGATTGCAGGATAGTGGGTAGACCTCAAAGCAAGCTGCCTCGAGGTCTACCCACTGCCCTTGCAGTCAGGGCCAATCAGAACTCGGCGTTCTGAAGTCACCCCAACCCTGCAAAAAAGCGGACGAACTTGCGCTCCGCATAGCAATCCATCCAGGCGCCCATTGAGGCTGACGCGGCTCACTAACCTCGAGCTGTCTAAACTTACAGACGAAGATTCCTAAACGGGGTCAGCGTAAACCGGAGTCGCCATACCTCAAAGAGCGAGACCGACCTCACGCTGTCGAAATACAACCGTGATAAACAACTTTTCTAAACCAGGGAGATAGTCCAGACTTGATATTTATTTATGCGTTTGCATGAGTACCCACATGACAGGGAAAAGCTGACGGCATTGTTCTGTAGAGCCAAAACAGTGGAAAAGGAAGCGTTCCACGTAGAGAGGAGGAGAGTAGAAAATGACAAAGGAGAGAGGGAGGTGACGTCATGGGGCGGAAGCCAATCCGAGCGCGGATGCTGGGGCGAGTCTGAACTTGTATGTGTGCGGAGCGTGTATGCCGTTGGCTTGTGTTACAAAATGGAGTCTGAACCAATTACTAGCGCTGGTCCAAGTAGGTGGTAAAAAATGAAGAGGAAGATGGATTGGCGGATTCTTTGGGAATGCGTTTGCATGAGCCATCGGGAAACACCACACGTCCCCATTTGGGAAACTCTAATGCTGAGCCTGTAACGAAGCCACAAAGAGGCGGGAGAAAAGTTAGCGTTTCCCAAAGTGGGACTTGTGTGGCGATTCCCGAAGGAAAAGTTTTCGAGGGAAAGGAGGTCAGAAGAGGAGGAAGCAGACGGAATGCTGGAGAGGAGAAGAAGGAAACCTTCTCCTCTCTTCAGCATTCCGTCCGCTTCCTCCTCCCTAGTCAGAAAACTTTCTTAACCTGTCACTAGCTATAGGCTATAGCGCATTCCCTAAGGATTCACCAATGTACCTTCCTTTAATTTTTCCTCCGATGCCTAATTCAGCTTCGCATCACTCATTTTTCTCCCCTGTCTATTTATTTATTTGTTTATTTTGATGGCTTTCTTTCTAGTTTTCACTCCGACCTACTTTGCGTTTTTTTTTCTTGCTTACTTGTGTTTGTACCCCGCAGGAGAACTGATACGCCTCCATTCATCACAGTTTACGGCCTTCCCGCGCTTCCTTCCGGTATGCGGCGCATTTTACAACCGCTGATCGATGTTCGCCTCGAAAAAAAACCAAAAATGTGGCCAGAACCCCGAGACTTGATTTACGGTGTTGAGTCACGTCCGGTCGAGGTATCGAGAAGCGGGCTTGAGCGATGAAGACCCTGCTCCAGGCATAGCGTAAGACGTCCGCGTGCTATCTTTGTATACTGATACCTTGGGAACCGTAGAACGCGGTTAATAATTTTTAAAGAGTTAAATGTTTTTAATGGTCTCACACCCTCTTCCCCCGCAATCCAAAGTTGTGTCTGCCGTGCGTCCCTCAGTGCATTTCCCCTCTAAATTTAGCGGGGAAATAGACGTCACGTGACCTAAACTCAAAATTCAGTTTCCCCGCTAAATTGAGCGGAAAAATTGATGTCATATGAGCTGACGTTACGAGAACTACAGAGCCGAATCAGTTTCCTCGCTGTATTTGGCGAGAAAATTGGCTTTATAGACGCTTTGAAGGCAACTTCGCATGGTCGCCGCCATCTTGGCATCACGTGACCCGTCCGCCATTGCCGCTCCACTTCCGCCGCTGCCGCGCACACTGGACACCCCAGCCACCGCCGGGGTGTTATATACGATAGAATCGGAACTGTCAATGGGTCGACGAAACAGGATTGTGGCCTGGACTTCCAGACACCACAGCAAGTCCATTTCATTTGTCACATTTTTACAGAAAATAAACGTAGATGAGACTCAGATGCGACCTCTGCAAACGTCGAGTTGACAGAGCAAGCCTATCGCAGTCTTATCCATCGCTGCATCTGCGTACTTCACTCGTCGCGGTCTTAATTTTCGCGCATTTGAGCGCTTTAATCACGTAATGGTTTGGGAAGCGAAAAACTCGGCGATCAGCGACGAGGGCCGTCGCTGGGGCGGAGTACTTGCTGTCGCTCGTCGCACCGCTCAGAGTCCTTCTAAACTTCGCTCGTCGCTTGAGAGTCGCTCGGATGCGGTCTTTAATAAAATCACTCGTCGGTCACCAGAAAAAAAAAATCCTGTTCGATGTTGGGTCCATTGGAGTGAGTTATATGCCCGTGCCACACAGGCAACTCGAATGACATTTACAACGAATGGCATTCGTGCGATCAACGAATCGGCTTTCGAACTGTCGCGCGTGGAACGCCCACGCTCGGAGCGTCGCGCGCTGATTGGCCGATCGTTCAAATGTCATTCGTCGTAAACGGCATTCCAGTTGCCCGTGTGGCACGGGCATTACAGCGGACAAGCTATGCGTTGGGTAGAAAGTCTTGCGCGAACATGTACTGGTCGCTCATTTGCGAGCGCGTTCCGCAAACAAGTGCTACCAATCCCGTCTTAAATAATTCCCTGAAAAAAAAAGTTTTTTGACAGTTTGGTTGGGACACAAATACAAAAATAATGTTTACGCGAATTCTTTCTTTTTTTTCTTTTAGAGCAATTTTGACGGCGCGAGGCGCGATTTAGTCGGCAGTCACCTCCTTTCCACTTGTTTTCTCTCTCGGCATTTCGGGCCCGTGGAGGAGAAGGTGAGATCGGCTTCGCCTTTACATTGAGGTGGAAAGATGGAATGACCATCTTGTTGAGGTCGGAAGGGCGAATGACCATTCTGTGACATCATGGACTTTGCGTGCCAGAATTTCATATGAACCTCTCGCCAGTCAATATTGCTCTAAACATTTTTTTCACGTACAAATTTTATTTTTTGGGACGCGTGTCTTATTAATTGAGACTGTTTAAAGAACACTTCTTTTTTTCCTTTCAGGGGCCCTTTGACAGATGCTCTGCTAGGGTTATTCAGTATGAAAATCGGCATTCTTAGCGACTCTGAGTTCGCGGGCCGCAGCGATTTCCGTTTATGATCGTGTTTTCTGCGGAGAAGAGCCGATATCGTGGGACTCCTAAATTGCCAAACTTTAAGAATCATAATATCGCCGGCACAAGTATTTAAGATATTTACTCTTGACAGATCATCGTTTAAGCGTGAACATAATGTGCCACATCCTGCGTTTCTCAAGTATGTCAGTGACTACAGTAATTTTTTTTTGAGACTGAGTTTTACAAAGAGAGGACAAATGAACATGTTATTGAGATAGTGGTTTACTGAAGGACATTGGCTCGTGATGTCATAAAGCTGTTCTCGCTACGTCGGCAAAAACCCGTCGGTTGTTTTTCGCCCAGTAATCGATCAATCGGTCATTTAGACGCGTCCAAGCCAATAGTACGTATAGGAGGGACGGACGAAAATGGGGTGGCTTTTCCGCCTACCGTGTGCCAAGAAGTGTAGAGCGATAGCCGTAACATGTTCGCACAATGCGGGCAAAATGGTGTTGCCACGTATACCGGAAGAGGAAGGCGCGAAGTGGTTAATGCACATTGACGTCGTGGATGCCACTGACGACTGCCACGAGTGATCGGTAAAGTAAGCGGGCAAACCGGCTCTCGTTGGTGGTGGTCAGTGGGGCGCTACTACGGTCGCGAGCCGCGGAAGCCAGCCGTTCCCTCCGCGCTCGCTCCTGGCCCCTGGGACGAGTACGGCCGTGGCGCGGCGGCGCCATTGGTAGAGCCTTTGTGACGACGTATAAGCGAAGGCGCAGGTTTCCCGCTGTTGTTGAGATGTGAATGCGGAGGGTAATGTTGACGTTCAGCGATGAGCGAAGGAGGACGCATGCAGAGAAACGAGGCTCTGTTTAGAAAGCTGGAGGGGATGGATGGCCGAGTGGGCTATGGCGCACATCAGGTCCGGAGCGCGTGGAGCGAGAAGCTCGCGCTGCGCAGCCAGAAATCCTGGGTTCCAATCCCCACCTCTGCCTGTTTCGGCCTGGATGAGCATTGCACCGGCGTGCTTTTGTGTATCGTTATTGCGTGATGCACGTTAAAGTCCCCCGGGTAGCGGTTGTAGTGATAGTGGCTAAATTTCGCATCTACGGCTGAAAACCAAGTCGTCCGTTGAGGCCAGACTGAGTTCTACACTGTACAAACATACCCACGCCTTTTTTTTTTTTTTTTTTTGGGGGGGGGGGGGGGGGAGGCAGGTGCAAGGGGACGAGTTTTGGCAAAACATATACGCTTCGAGTTCGGTTCGACAAGTAGATGTGTTATAGTGAAATCGAACGGGTGGCCGTTTCTAAAATCCCCCTAACATTACGCGTAGCAAGTGGATATACTGCCAAAGTGTAACGCATTACAGTTTTATTTTCAGGCGCAGTTTTAGTTAAGTTTTCTGTAACGTAGTTGACGTACTCGTTACATTTTAAAGACAGTGTTTCGAGCAACACACTTGCGTTACCTAGCTGCAAGTAAAGGGTAACGCATAGTTACGTTGGTCGTTACATCTTCTCAAGACCTTTAGAAAGTACGCTTAAATATTTTTTTTGTGTTTCATTACTTTGTCTTGCGTTAAGTCGAGACGCAGCGGTGAGGGTATCAATGAGACAGCGTCAAAAGGGCACCATCATGGTGTTTGTCGCTGTTTATGTACGGGCTCTATCATCGGTGAACCAATCGCAAACAGAAAACCTGTCAGCCCCCTCACTCTCTGGTGAAAGAAGGAGGCCGGCGAAGCACAGCACTATGGTGGGGTGGAGTCGCGGCCGCGCGTGCCTCCCGCTGGTCGACGGGGTTGAGGTGGAAAAGCTGGAAAGGTTGCCGCGATCCATGAGCAACGGCGGCAACCAGACAACCGGCAAACACAACACTCTGGACAGCTACTACGCCATCCATGAGGGGACGGCGGCAGCCAGTGTTGGGTCGACATTTCTGTGCGGACGGACACAATTCTGGGGAAACTGGCCCTTAACGGCTCCGCTGTAAAAAAGGTCACACGTGACTTACGCTTTTTACGCTGCTTGATGTTTCATTGGTGAAGGAAAATACACGTCGGCTGCGTATGGACTTCAGCTGGGACGCAAGTATGAGGCGCCAAGTCATTAAATATTGCACTCATTGCACATGCCTTCAAAATTTGGACTAGCATACTGTTCCCCACGCAAAAAGTTTCACTTTTCGCGTGACCCCAGGCTGAGGTCATGCTTCACGAAACCCATATAACGATGCGGTGCATCTCAAACAACGTCACATGTATCGTAAGTGTTAAATATGGCACGAAATAGAAACAATCGAATTATCGAGCAATATGCATGTTTATTTGGTCGGAAAAGAAATTTGAAAACTTCGAAAGTGAACTCATTACGCTACAGCGTTAGTAGCTTTTCAAGGAGCTTATCATCGAGGGCACCGACGATTTGGTCGCAGTACCAGAGTAGCGAAAGTGAGTAGCTCCGCTGCCAGCAACAAATAAATACCGGCTGCCTTTGATGGAGGGGAAGTCCTGGAGCGTTGAGGCGTTCTTTCCTGTGGGCCCTAGGTGTAGCTAAAGTTGTGCCTTCCCATAGATCTCTCCTTGATCTTGCTCAGACAAGAAATCACCATGCCTCGACGTCGTAGAAGACGTGGACGTGCTCCGCCCTAAATTGAGCCCTGTTTCGCCTCATCTCCTGTCTGGAACATAATATGATTTACCTGGAAGGGGGGGGGGGGAGAAAGGGATTGAATAAGAAAACCGGACCCACGCCATCTACAGGCAATTAGAGTCCGAGGCAAGAACGACTGACCCAACTGGCTATCTTATTTCTAAATTTTTTTTTAACTTGCTTGTGCAGTGTGGAATGCGACTCTCTCTCTCTCTCTCTCTCTCTCTCCCCGCCCCTCTTAGAGATGTCATGGGGAGGTATGCCAGTGGGAGCCCTCGCACCAGTCAATTTTTGAACACAGAGTGCATCCAGATACCTAAGCCTGGCAAAGTACGCCGTAAAACTATTTTACTACTGATATACAGATACATTTATTCAAATGTTTCCCGATACAAAGACACAGATACCCGAAGGTATCTCGAGGACACTGTATCTGCCCAGCCCCGTCCTCGCCCCACGAGGGGAGAAAGGTCTTCGCCCATCTTCGCTGCTACGACAGACAACAAACGCCGACACCGAAATTCCTGCAAAGTGTCACGCGGAAAGCTATCGCTTTGGAAGAGGTCAGCATTTGTTTTCTTTACAAGGTCTGCTTTCCCGCCCCCTTGGTAATCAGGAAGGTTAAAAAAATATTTGCGGCAGTAGTTCGATCGTACGCACTCGACAAAAATCGTCGTACCTATAGAATGCGTTTTGGGTCGGTAAATGTCGGCGTAATCACCTATATAACCGAGACTCGAACTGCGACTTGCGACATGAGCGCCATTGGTTGTCGGTTGGGTCACATGATCGCTACCTCCAACATACTCCAGCCGATGAGACTAAAGCGAAACCCGCGAGGGAGCGCTGCTTCAGCGGTGACACCCTCTCGCAGTAACACTTTTGCGTTTTCACCAAGTCACTCGCCATAAAACGTGTTCTGCGTTAAAACAAAGCAGCAAGGTTCAGCGCTCACGGGGAGACCACATACAAGACCAACATTGCGAGACTTTTTTGTATGCGTGTGTCCCAAACTTCGGACGATCGAAGAGCGCTTCGACCTCCCCGCAACTCCAGCACAGCGTCCGGAAGTTTCTTCCGGATCGGGTTCAGGTAATTTCGACTGGTGAGAGACAGGGTACGGGCAGACACAAATTCGTGTGCAAGGACGACGGCATGACCGGACAGACAGACGATCGATAGGAACGTTATACGGACATGGACGTGCTTTTCAACGCATACATGATTACAAAAAGAAAAGTGTCGAAAGTTGGCCGCGGTCGTTTACTTTGCCATGTTTTGTTTGCGCCTTGAATTAGTGTGTCCGCGAGATAACGACATTGCTAACAACATAAACTAAACCCGGACAATAAAAAATAAAGAGCGAACAAACCGGACAACACGACAGCGCATTTTTAATTTTCTTTTTTCGTGGTTTAGTTTATAGTGTTTTCCAACTAACTCGTCTGCATGCTTTCTCTTTGGGCTACTAACAAATTCTCGAAACGAGCTCGCTATTCGTGAGCCCCATTAGAGCGGCAAACAGAAACCGCCGGCACCCAAAAGATAATTTGTTAGTCGCAAGAAGAGAAAGTATGCAGACGAGTTAGTTAGAGAACACTATAAACCACGAGAAAAGAAATAATAAAAAAAAATTTCAGCCTTTCCACTCTGGTGAAGAAGGAAGACCAGCGAAGCTGTACTATGGTGGGAATCAAGTAATGGCCGGCCGCAAGTCGGCAAGCCAGGAATGGAAAGGATCGGAGGTGAGTTGCCTGCCATCTTTGAGCGACGACGGCAAGCAGACACAACCGGCAAACCGGTATGTCTGGTTGCCTCCGTCGCTCATAGATGGCGGTAGATGTCCAGAGTTCTGTGTAATCAGGTCATTTGAGGACGGACACGATCCTGGGGAAACTCAGCCCTTAACAGCTCCGCTGTAAAAAAAAAAAAAAAACACTGTCGGATATTTTATATTTCTTTTGCTGTCTTGGGTTTTAATGTTTTGTTTATATTGTTAGCAATGCCGATATCTCGCAAACACGACTAAGTCGAGGCGGCAAACATAACCCGGCGAAGCAAACAACGCCAGCCAACTTTCGTCACTCTCTTTTCGTAAACATGTATTCGTCGGAAAGCACGTCATGTCTGGGTAACGTTCCCTTCGATCGCCTGTCTGCCCGGTCATGCCGTCGTCCTTGTACACGAATTTGTTGTCTGCTTGCACCCCGTCTCGCACTCAATCGAAATTACCCAAACCCGATCCGGAAGAAACTTCCGGACGCTGTGCTTCGGTTGCGGGGGACGTCGAAGCAACCTTCGATCGTCCAAAGTTTGGCGAAGAGGCACAGAGGAAGCTGGTACACATAGCGTTTCCCCTTCCCATTTGTGACAAAGTTGTGCCGGGCGAACGCTTTCAGCGTCTCTCCACGCGTAGTAAACATGCCGGAGGAAACTACAGTTCCGCCGTCTGTAGTCTCCCGATCGTTTGTCTTCTCGCAAGAGGGTATACGCGTCGACTTCGGACGCTGGTGTTATGACGCACTTACGGCGACTTCCGGTGTTGTCGCGTTTCGTAGTGATACTCTCAGTCTCGGGTTTATAGAGTAAATGAGTTTCCAACTCGCTTGTTTGTCGAGAGAATCGGCTGTCTGTTAGCTTATCCCTTTTCTGGTCCTTAAAGGGGCCCTGCAGTCATATTTAAGCGTCTACCTTTTTTGCGGTTTCACCATCTCTTGGGGTTCGGGCAAGCCAGCGGGCACGGAGAGAGTAACTAAATATCAGTGCGTCATATTTTAACCGGACGACGCGGAAACCTCCTCCACCTACGGGGGCGACCCGCGGTGCCGAAAGCGCGCGATATGTGAAGTCTTTGGTCCTGGCCTTACTACTGGTCAGAGCCGCTAAAAGCTTCTTTTTAGTCGAAATACAAAATATAAGTGGCGCGAACCGTTTCAATTATTTATGAAAGTAGTTTTTGTTCAGTATTTTAGATCAGAAAAGAAACAAATGCAGTTTATAAAGTACGGAAACAAGAAATGACCCGTCGACATACCCGCCACCAAGCGGTGGAAAAGGCAGCGCATACTAGAAAGGGGTAGTGGGATCAGGCACCGACGAGCGGCGAGCGTAGAAAGGTCCCGGATGTACGCGGCGGCGCTGCGGTCGTATACGGGCTCGAGGATCCGACCGGTTCCGAGCGTTCCGAAGCCTTCGGCGAGCAGGTTTGGCTTGCGGTTTGGCCGTTTGGCGGTATGGCAGCGCGAAGTGGCTCCCGTTCTGAACTGATCTTTACCCCGTGTTTGCTGTCGTTTGTTGCCAATGAAGTGTCATGCCGAATTAGTGTTTAATCGCGCAGCAAATGCAATGCGAGCCGCCCTGGCTGCCCGCTTCATACAGCCTATCCAGAACATGCTTTAGTGGCGCCCTCTCGAGCCGTCGACACGGAGTGCGGCAGCCGTGAGCGCTCGCTGAGCTCACTACCCCTCCTCTAGTTCACGGCCACTCAAGCGACCAAGGACGTCATGAAGGAGGTTATTTTTTGCTTGTTTTTGTAATTTTAATTTGCCTATAACTTTTAAAATAAAGCAAAATTCGAGAAAAGAAAAGTTTCATTAAGTTACTACGTTCAGTGCGCTCAGGTTCGGTGCAAAATTAAAAACCAGTAAAACAGTCCTTGCAGGGCCCCTTTAACGTAGGCGTGACGCCAAAACGTGCGTTCACCCACTAAATTTATTGGAACACGACATCGCGTGATACGCGTGATACTATGACGCCACGTGGTCATGTGACCCGTAGTGTCAGCAACCAGCACATCTTGATAAGAAGGCTGTCGTACTGAACTTCCTACGTTGCCTCCGGACGCCAGTGATGGGCTGGAGCTCTTGTCCTCGCTGCGCCCCGCGCTGGCCTTTAGTACGTGACGTAGAAAAATCTAGCACTGAGGCCTTGTCGTCCAGAAAGCGTTGCACCAACCCCCACCAACCAAGGGACCACGTGGCCCATAGTGGCACAAACCACGTGACCTTCGTACGCATGCTACGTGCAACCAAACTCTGGTACGACGATTTTGTCAGGCATGATCAAAGTGTTTCTTTCCGCTGTGCGCGCGATGCCACCTAGCGGCAAACACGTAAGAAGAGCATTGAAAAAAGTGCGCCTATTCAAATCTAGGGCGCCTAGATTTGAGAGTGTTTCCAGCTATTCGATCGAGGTCACGCGGTTTTATAGGCCGCGTGTGCGGTACAAGCTGCAAGGAGGAGACGAAAGCGTTTCGCGTCTTCAGGTTTTAGCTCAGCCACTCCGCCCGCTACTCTCCTCGCAACGCGTCAACGCACGCATGCGCACGAGCACCCAGTCTGTACAGGAGGTGTCCGCCATTAATTAAATAGCAAGAAATCTCCAAGGTTTGTGTTGCCCTCTCTCTCAAATCGAGGCTCTCTACTCAAATATATAGGTCAATGGCGCGCTCCGGCGGTCAAATTGCGAAACAGTATAGCGGGCACAGGAATGGCCATTAAATGCACGAGGTTAGGAGTTCCGAATGCCGTGATGAGAGATTGTAAGACGCTACTTCCCCACAACCGCTCTATCTAATCGCTCTTGAGCCGGTCCTTTGTTTTACCTCTGAAGAAAAAAAAAAAAAGAGAGGGGGGGGGGGGGGGGGGGGGGTAGACGGATCGAAAACGCAATTTGGAGCGAGACCCTCTTCCGTTCCGAGCCGCAGTGTATACACGGAAACCCCTAGAAACCCGTATCGACCGCGCTGCCCCGTTCTCGAGTGTGGCCAGACACGATCGCCCCAAAACACAAACCTAAAATGAAACCAGGCCCACGAAAATCGGTCGGGGTCGGTCGGACGTAATACAAACGTCACGCTAGGAGCGGTACCATATGCGTTCGGGGAGCAGACGGAAGACCCTAGACAAAGATTAACCCTCTCTCAAATGAGCAGCATGTGCTTCCCGAGGGAACAGTGTAGGGAAGTCAAGGTAAACGGGAAATCAATATCGAGCTCCCAATCGAAGGTTGACTGATATGTGGCGGTTTCCCGACGCACGTGCTTAATGCTGCGTTCTTCGATATGCAAAATATCTAGTCTTCTACGCGCAGTTAGCAGACGTCCTTGAGCTAACGGCAGGATGTTGCGGTCGTATGCGTGTGCTTCGATCTGCAGGAGATGATGTCTTCTGCTAGCGGTTAGCAGACGTCATTCTACAAACGGCGGGATATTCCGTGCGTATGCGCGTTCGGTTGACCTGCAGGAGATGAAGTCTTCTGCTAACAGACATCCTTCTGCTAACGACGAGCTATTCAGCATGTTCTTCCAGCTGTGGGAGATCAAGTATTCTGATAGTTATTAGCAGACGCCCTTCTACTAGGGCTTAGCAGATTTATTTTTGCTAAAGGAAGTATATTGTGAGCGCTTGTGCGTTCTTTGAACTGCAGAAGATAAAGTATTTTGATATATGGAGTTAGCAGGGGTCCTTATGCTAACGGCAAAGGTGTTCCGTGCGCATGTGTGCGCTCTGATCTGCATAAGATAAAGTCTTCTGCTAGAAGTTAGCAGACTTCCTTTTGCTAACGACAAAACTATCCCGTGTGCCTGCGCGTTCTGCGATCTGCAGGAGATCGCGTCTTCTGCTAACGGCAAGATATATGTCTTAGTTTGTATTTCCCTCGCGTTTTCTTTAATGCAGTACGCTTGGCGAGACCGTCACTACGATCTACGGAAGGAAGTAGATTCGCAGGGTTGGAATTGCCCAAGAATACAGTAGAAGCGGGTCATATTTTAAGTGTTTGAATCCCCAAACCCCCTCCCACATAAATGAGTAGCCAATGAGGACAATTTGTTTGATTTAATTTCTGTTATTTTTCAGCTCTTCTTTCTCTCTGTATTTCTAGATAACCGGCCGGCGTAGCCTGTGGGAGAGCCGCCATATTAGTAGTCGAATACCTAGTATGTAAAAGAGCTAATACGATTACATCTAAAAAAAAGTGATCCTGAAGAAAGAACACTTTCTTCTAAATGCAGCCCCAAGAACAGAAGCATTGATCTGATAGACTATTTGTATGACGTCATCGCGACGTTCAGAGGACGTTCTTTCAGGTGAAATACAATTACCGAACAGGTCGCCGAGGAATAGAAAGAAGCTCCGAATACATATCAATATTACGTATATTGGCAGATAAAATATGTGAAAAAAAGTCGAGAAAGACCATGTGAGCTCGACGCACGCACGTTCTTATGTCATTATCAGTGCTTTGTTCACTTTTGTTCACGTAAATTAGAACACAACGTTATTAAACAGGCGAGCTGGTTGTTAATCGCATACTAAAACTCGAGGCGGAGGCAACAAAAAGGGAAAAAACACAACGTCTAAAATGTAAATTATGTTTTTTTTGTCAGAAATAGATTGATTTATTTTATTGCTAATTATGCTTATACTTATGCATTTCCAAATAAAGAAATAAACGAATTTTCAACTGGATTTTTGAGTAGCCCAATTTCTCCCCGACTATCAACTTGAAATATAGCTCCTATATAATATGCCCCCAATAAAAAAAAAATTGGCTGCAGAAATTGTTGTTGACTGTCTATGACGCGATAGCATTATCGTCATGAGACTCACGACGCAGCACACTGTGAATGCGACGACGCAAACTTTGAGTAAACACTTTATTTTATTAATGGTTTACGACACTAATTATTGACGTCAGCGCGACTCCAGCGCCACTTCGGAATTGAGTAATGGCTTCGTTTCTGTGTAATCGTTTAATCTTGTCTCTATGTAATCGTTTAATGTTCAAGCTGTTCCCCCGACCATCATTGCAGATTCGTGGTATGCTGTCTTTTCCTAGTCTCTGCGTACTCGTTTAATGTTCGAGCTGTTTCACTACCATCGTTGACCATGGTTACCAACTAGCTCAACTCTAAACTGATAACTGCTTCGTAGCTTGGGCGCAAATGTGTGCCGTACCGCCGCTCCGTGTATCGCGCGGCGAGCTGTATCTGCTTGCGCCACAGCTATAGTGATTGCTCCGTAGCCAGACATGTACGTAACGCTCGACTAGTAACGAGTTACTTCGACCTAGTTACTTTTTTCGGTAACAAGCAACGGTATTTAGTCACTTTTAAGGCTGAAGTAAAGAGTAACGGTATTTTCGTTACTTTTGAGTAGTATACGTGTGCAACAACGTTTAAACAGCCTCGTTTTCAATCTAATCCTGTGTACGCGCCTATTGCGGCAAAGGCGGATGGGCAACCCGGAAAACAACTAAACAGTATGACAGTGTAGCAACGTTCATCGCTGAACACGTCGAGTCGAACTCTACAACTGGGAATGTC
Source organism: Ixodes ricinus (assembly GCA_037355805.1). Lineage (NCBI taxonomy): Eukaryota > Metazoa > Arthropoda > Arachnida > Ixodida > Ixodidae > Ixodes > Ixodes ricinus. The sequence continues at coordinate 17,990 of JAZHYW010053867.1, forward strand.
CTTCACCCGAACACAATGGGATTCGTTGGTTGAATCTTTTAGAATCGTGTACAAACCGAATGTAAACCCGAAGGTTGCCAACGCGTGGAAGGCACCGATCCCATTGTCAACTTGGAACTGTAAAAGCAGAGAAAGCAGAAGGAGGAGGAAAATCCCAGATTCACCAGCTCCTCCTGAGCACAGCACTGGCGTTCCTTCGAGCGCGTCAGTGGGAACGACTCTTCGGCGTCGCCGAAAATGTATTCTCAAGAAAGCGGGGATACATAATTCACGAAAAGTTCGAGATGCAGCTACAG
>JAZHYW010053872.1:0-26645 GCA_037355805.1 Ixodes ricinus
TTTTAATGGTCGTCTCTATGTATTCTCAAAATATCGTGGGAGAGGTGTGACTGGAAAAAAGTGATACATGCATAGTTTCCTACAGATCGATATAAATCGTTAATTTTTGCCTGCGTCCAAGATATCTTGGTGGCTAGCTTTTCATTGGGTTAATGTGCGGATTACATGCGAGTTTTTTGTCAAGCCAGGCAGTAACATGATCGTCTCTTTACATATTTTCAGGAGGTACCTTTAAATTTAATGGTTATTGTGTCCACTTGTTTGTTTACTGCATTATATATTGCGTATGTAGTTTAGGTGCATTAAGTTGTAGTTTATTACAAAATAAACAGTTAAACTGATGTAATGTAGCTGTTCATAATTTATTCAAGAAGCCGTATGACCATTTCACTGAAAACAAATTCATTTCGGCTGTATACTAATATGTGGAGAAGACGATACAAATATTTATCTTGAATTTCAGTATAGACAGTCAACATTCTAAGCTAGGCTTGTCAACTAAAACGTTAAGTATAATATTAGTCTCTTTAAAGAACACGAAAGAACTAATATTGCAGCTTTTTGCAGCGAAATGTTCAGACATTTAAAGAAATCTTTTCGACATGAATCGACACTAACTGCAGAGCCAGTCAAGTATATAATTGAGTTAAAGCTCTGGTGTGACGTGAACCCTTTTTCCGGCCCGGACCTGTTTGATTTAATTTCGTATTCATCTCTATGAGGAATACCGCACAATTGTCAAAATATAATAAAATAAATTATTTCGGTTGTTTATTGTAAACAAATTACATTCTGGGGCAACAGTACCATATCTTGGAATACCCCCCCCCCCTTTGGTTCCCAATAGGATCCAAATCAAGGTGCTGGGAAAGGTCTACACGATATGAATGAAAACATTTTTAAACATTAAAACGACGCGCACGCAACCAGAGGTATCTGTACAGAAACGTACACGCAGACAACGCATACCGCCACAGAAACCTAGAGACAAAGACCTACACAGGTACACAGACGATCACAAAGGCACAAACACAAATGCACGCCTCCGCACATATACACAGGCAACCTACATTCATACGCCCATGTCAAAGGAAAACATAACGAAAAAGAAACACAGTGAGTAGTATACGAGACTACTGTCTATTCAGACTCAAAAAGAAGCGATTTCATACCAAACACTGATGTGAATCCTTCCCACGTTCACTAAAACGTTGCGCAGTGCAGACTTCAGCGCCGTGGAGGCGAGAAGCCTTAAAAAATACTTCGCTCACTGAAGCTGACGCCTGCATAATCAAGACAATTTAATAATTCAGAGTAATAATTAAAAAAAAATTACACCATCTTTTCGAGGGGAACCAGGAGTGATGCAGGGGCATCGCGGATCGTTATTAACGGTGTTATTAACGGTGTTAGTAACGTTGTTAGTAACGTTGTTAACTTGCGTTGGTTACCACACATCGCGTGAACGCTGTTGGAAACTCCGCGATGCTCCGCATCACCCCATGGTTCCCCTCGGGAAGATGGTGTAATTTTTTTAATTGCGTAGACGAAGGTGAAACGGTTAACGAAGGTCTTTTTTGAGCAGCGTCTAGTACTTGAGGTGTGCACTTTGCTTTGATGAGGATGGCTTTGTGGTCGCTGAAGTGAACCATGAGGTGATCTTGGTGCAGTGGGTGGATCTTGAAATTGGTGAAGACGTGATCAATGCATGTGCCGTGAATGGTAGTTGGCTGTTGTTTGCGGTCGTCGTATGATACGTGTTGCAGGGAGTGGTGTGATGACATGTATAACAGCGCTGAACTGAACGCGCGCAGCGCGCTACCGCTGCCTATATTCACACTTGAAGTAGAGGAGACTAGAGGAGGAGAGTGGCGCATGCGCGCGCGGTGTGAGTAGAACCGAACGCACGCTAAGTGCACGCATCTAGTAGAGAGAGAGAGAGCGGAGAGAGTAACGCGCAGCTGTTGGAGAGAGGGAAGGAGGAGAGTTGCGCATGCGTAGTGTGAGTGCGGACTACGACGCCGACGCCGCGGGACATAGACCCGAGCAAGAGATGCTCCGTATCTAAAAAAACCTAACCGGGGCAAACTTCTTTACGAAAGTAAACACCGCACTTATAAGTTGTGAATTAGGGGGAAAATAAATTGGAATATATACGAAAGGCATTAAGGCGGCAGAACTAGCGAGAGAGGCATGTCGTTTTTGTTTTCTGTTTGTGCATACCCCGCTAAAAAGGCAAGACATATTTTTTTATTAAGGTTCTTAAAAACTTTTTTTTAAAAGTTTAATACTTTGATGCCTCCTTTTTTGTTAGAAATTTAATCTACCGAAGCTGCCATATTTTTGTTTTCTGCAAGAAGGTTCTAGTCAAAAGAGGTTTAGAAGCTCATTTAATCTGTTATAGAATATAGATTTCAGTTACGCATTTAACGTGCAATCGGCAGAGTCGACCAGCATTCCGCATTATAAACCGAAAGGTAGTTAACACCAACAAGGCTTAGTGAGGCAACAAATTTTCGTTTGTGTATGGATACAAAGTTTATTTAATAATATCAAAAGACCATAATAACAAATAGTATAGCCAGTCAGCGTGAAGGAAACAGTAAGGTCGAAATATCGCTTTTCCTTTTTCCTTTGAACGGCGTTTCCCAACCTCCCTGTACTAACAACGTAATCAATAATAAAAAAAAACTCAGTTAATTTAGTTTTGCGATTGTTTCTTGTTTGCATTTCGCTGAGATTTAATTATATACAGGGTGTGATTGTGAACGTATAATTAACTAAATCTTGTTCAGATACTGTAGCGGACAGCGTTGGAAGGCAAGTGAAGAAATTAGAGGAATGCGGGTATCCACTTACGCTCATCAAAGGAGTGGCAGAAAGATTATTACGAGAACTTCGAGGAGAAAGAAAAAGTGGTGGTAAGTTAAGAAATAATTTTAGACCAGCCGTTCTACCTTGCATAAACCAAATTAACCATAGTTGTAAGAAAGCGAGGGAAAAACATGGGGTTCCGGTACAACTCTCAGCGTTTCAGAAATTGGGTAAACTGTGTGCAACAGTAGAGCGGGGGGTCTGGGGGAAGGTGTCTGTAAATAAGGCATGTGACTAGATTTGTAGATTGCATGGAAGGGGCGGCATATAGAGTACCCTTAACGTGTGGAATGGTTTGCATAGAACAGTCCGGGCGTTGCGTAAACGATCGACTAAGAGAGCACGCACTGGCAATGAGATCGTCGCCCGCAGGCAATCTGCACTGCAACGGATGCTAATGTCTCCCAAAGTTTAAGGAAATAAATACCTTGGGCCGGAACCGAAACAAATTGACAATGAAAATTTCAGAAGCGTCTTTTATAAAGAAGTGCGGTCTCGATACATCTATTAGCACCCATCGATTGCGCTTTATGAGTCGGACGTGGCGGATTTACAGTCATTTGATAGGCCAAGCTAGCAAGAATAAAAGTAGACTAGTAGGACGATGTTCGTACATGACATAGGTGCTTTGTTGATAAGACATGTGTTTTTTCTTGTTAGATCAAGTCAGATTAAAGCTCAGTTGCAGGTGCGCTCTTGGTGTATGCGTGTCTTCTTTTATTGGTCCTCGTCTTTTTACCGCTTTTAATCGTCACAATGTATCGCCAACTAGTCCACATGAATACCCTTATGCAGAATATATACCTGTTGAAGCGGTTCACATATATTTTAGTCTTGATCCAAACTGTGACCTTCATATCATTTTATACACCATTGCTGAAAGAAACAAAATGTGTTAACTCGAAAATGAAAAGCAAAAAGCGACGTAAACGTAAGTTGTTCAGAAGGCATATTCTTCGATGGTGGATCGTTATAGCATTGGCGGTATGTACAAAGAGAAGCGGGAAAACATCAAAATTAATTGCCATCCACATGTTATTGCTTTATTTTTGTGCCAATGTTGTACCAGCTTTGTAACCAGAAGACATGGTTTTATTGCGCATTGCTAAACTTGCGAGTAACGCCAAACCGCCCCAAGTGGTGCATATTCAAGCTCGCTAAGTAGATCAAAGATTCATGCATTATTATCGACATATATCTATACGACATGACCGAGTCAGCGAGCGTACAATATCGAATGCTTCTCTTTTTTTCACTTTGCTAAAAGCGTTTCAGGTATAACAGAAAGCAATTTGTTCTATTTGTACCGAGCTCTGCATTTTTTGCTTTACTTCAAATCAAACACACTGGTCGGGGTGGGTACTTGGTTTTTTCACAATTAAATATATATAATAGAACATATGTCTAAGAAGACCAAAAGCGCTTTAAAAACAATCTAAAAAATGATATTTTGTTTTACGAAAAAATATGGGATTAGGTGGAGCAAGCTGAAATTCAAATTTTGTGTGCTTGATTTTTGTACGAAGTTCAGTTACTTCTTATGCATACTGGAAGCGTTAAAATATTTATAGAAGTTTCTCATGTAAAATCTATTGTAAGCCGAGTAATTTTTGTTATACACTTGACAAATAGGGCAAATGCCATTACCGAGATAAAAATTGCCAAACATTGTACCTTTGAAGTTCAAGTGACACATTTGGAGCCTTATATCTCCGTATTCTTTTTAATAGCGCTTACCAAATACTGCACACGTGTAGTCCTATCCATGGGCTATAGGCTTACAGTATTTGATTTATATTGACGAATTGTTTTATATTAATTTTCAAACTTTAAAAAACATAAATTTTGTTATATTTTAAAACTCTTTTATTAAAAAAACATGTTATTTTTATTTTCTGTATATCTTTGTTTATTAATAATACAAAGTGCATATTGCTGAATGCCCTGTTTTGTTGTATTTCCTCTAGAAGACGTCAAAATCAGACCCATGCACCGGAATCGGCAAAAAGCTAGGTTCCTGAAGTTGGCTTTATTTCAATGTTTATATCTTGTATACTCGGGGTCAACTTTCTGTGGCAATGCAGTCAAAAGTGATAGCGCGTCCGCTCGCGCGCTTTGAGCGCCTATCGAAGCTCCGCAGAGAGCGTTTCGAGGAGCGCGCGAGCTCACCTTCAATCAGCGTTCAAAGTAAACGAGCGTACGAGCTCCTACTTTAGACTGCTCTGCCACAGAAAGTTGACCCGAGTGTAGTTTTCACACTGAAAGGTTAAATATTTGTGCCACATCAATGAGAAGAGTCGTGTTGGGGTGAATAATGCTATTCGACTAAATTAAATCATGTCCACCCTATCGTCCACACTAAAAGATCCACCAACATTTTCATGGTGAGATTATTTTCAAACAAACGCACTTCCGCTGAGGTTGGAAGCCCTTAGAACTAGATTGAACGCACAGCTGGAAGGTAAATATTTCTTCTTTCCTTTTACGAAGGTCAGCAATAATTAGTTTTCTCTGTCCATCCGGCAGAGGCAAGCAGCATGACCTTGTGACCAGTATGGTGACAACGACCCGTGAAAGACGCATCCTCTTATCCCCAGCGCCAAGGCCTAGCCTGCCATCACTTTGGCGCGGTTCCTTTAATCTTACCCTTTCTGTACGCCACATTGTGTTGCCACTACGTCGGCTTGCGTTGTCGCAATACACGCGCTACATATACAGATCGCATGTGGTCGGCAGTTGAAAAGTCGTACCTACTCTGCTTGTTTTCTAGTCGTGTTCTTGTGCTAAGGAGGAATTTACCAACTCGATCATCACAACTGTTAAAGACCACACAAACGAGAATATTCAGAAGGACCAGAGTTGTTCTAACGTCACAGCGACATAGCTAGCATTGACGTTTACTGCTCAGCCTTCTACAGTCGCAGTTGATTCTGTTCGGTTTGGTCAATGGCCAACTTTCACACTTCTAGTGGAGTGCCCTGCGCTGACCATGACTGTCGCCATAAAAGGAAGATATATTGGCATGAACGTCTTCGCTCTGTGAAGGACCTGAACATGGATTTGCTGAGGTCAGCCCTGCCCTCCAGCGTTCCAGCAGTGAGGATACCGAACTAGAATGGAAAGTTAGGCAGTTGGTATGAATCCATTTTGAAAAACAGCGCGAAAAACATACGGACAAGAAGAGAGACACACAGGACGATGCGCTCACTATCAACTATCTACTCAGAAGACATACAGAGAAATACACGCGAGGATTGCTGCTTCTTTTCCTCTTCCACCAGTCGATCTGCCATTACGCGCGCAACACTATAAATGAAATCAAATTAAAACACACCAGCACACTAAAACACACCAGCACAGGTAAAAGTCATCGCGTCTTCTTCGTCCTTTCTTCTTTCTTCTGATCATTAATCTCGATCTTCAAATCTCTGGTCGACCCATGTCCAAAGAGACTATCTCATTGTCCACTAGGTTGATGGAAGGTTGGCTCACGCACCCGGGTTTTTGTTTCGCTCTATGATAAGCCTCGACTAACTCCCTTGATAGCTGATCTTTGTGTCTAAACAGTGCTTTTGTGTCACTAAATTTTGGCTCACACCCACCATCACGGCAGTGGACAGCCAAATGGGAGTACGCGCTTACCTTTTAAAGAACTGTGGTGTTCGCGCAGACGAATGTTGAGGCAACGCCCCGACTGACCTATATATGAGTGACCGCATGAAAAAGGTGATTTCATAAACAGTCCCCTTGGCACAGGACACGAACTTCATGCTATGGTTGACGCGACAGTCCAAAAGTTCTGGCTTACTTTTCCTGCCAGCACACTATATTAACCGTTTATAATCCTGCTTAGTTTTGCAGCGCTGAAAAAAGTACGTTGACCCCATACCTCGAACCGACACCCTTTAACCCGTGTGAAAGACGATGGATATAGGAATAGCCGCGACATTCTTTTTCTCTATCTTGGCTATTTCTTTGTCAGGTTTTCTGGAATCATTCTCGATGATAAGGTGACTCGATACATAAAGAATGATTCCAGAAAACCTGACAAAGAAATAGCCAAGATGGAGAAAAGAATGTCGCAGCTATTCCTTATATCCATCGTCTTTCACACGGGTTAAAGGGTGTCGGTTCGAGGTATGGGGTCAACGTACTCTTTTCAGCGCGTAACAAACTAAGCAGGATTATAAACGTGGTTAATAAGCGTGCTGGCAGGAAAAGTAAGCCAGAACTTTTGGATGTCGCGTCAACCATGGCATGAAGTTCGTGTCCTGTGCCAAGGGACTGTTTATGAAATACCTTTTTCATGCGGTCACTCATATATAGGTCGGTCGGGCGTTGCCTCAACATTCGTCTGCGTGAACACCACAGTTCTTTAACAGGTAGCGCGTACTCCCATTTAGCTGTCCACTGCCGTGATGGTGGGTGTAGCTAAAATTTAGTGACACAAAAGCACTGTTTCGACACACAGATCAGCTATCAAGGAGTTAGTCGAGGCCTATCATAGAGCGAAACAAAACCCGGGTGCGTGAGCTAACCTTCCATCAACCTCGTGGACAATGGGATAGTTGTTTTGGACATGGGTTGACCAGAGATTTGAAGATCGAGATTAATGATCGAAGAAAGAAGAAAGCGAAGAAGGCGCGATGACTCTTACCTGTGCTGGTATGTTTTAGTGTGCTGGTGTGTTTTAACTTGATTTCATTTATAATGTTGAGCGCGTAATGGCAAATGACTGGTGGAAGAGGAAAAGAAGCAGCAATCCTCGCGTATCTTCCCTGTATGTCTTCTGAGAAGATAGTTGATAGTCAGCGCATCGTCCTGTGTGTTCTCTTCTTGTCCGTGGTTTTTTGCGCTGTTTTTCAAATGGATACCGAACGTTGTGCCAGGATTGCTTCGGCTCTTCTAGGTGAGAACCTCTTCTGTGTCTCGTGCTTGTGAATGAAGTTCAAGTTCATGCCAAAGCGATGTCTCCAAGCATGAGTTACTGAGAGACATGAATAAAGAGATTTCTGGCGGCAGCCTAGATACAACTCCAATGAGCGTGTCTTCGGCAATTAATTCCGAAATACCAAAAATCCTACGTGAAAAGGAAGTAAGGCGAAATAAAGATGGCTTTCAGTTGAAATGTCTAAACAAATTGGCTACTGCCGATAGCACAGAACCAAGCAGCTCGAGTCTCCCAATAGATCGTTCTTGCTTTACTTGCGGCCACTGGTGGCTGAATATCCACCTAGCTTTTGTCAAGGCTCTGACAAACCGGAAGAGGTGCCAGCATTTGACACTTATTACTGCCATCATTACATTTACTAAAGCAAGAAAATTCATTCCCGAAGCATCGTACATACTTGCTGCGCAAGTCGAGATAAGTGCAGACAACGATGATCTTGATAGTTCCATCCGAAGTCTGAACAAAACAGATGCTATGAACATCATTAAGGATGGCAAGAAAGGAGTAGTAATCAAACTATTCCTGAGAAGGTCTATTCGGGAGACGTTCCTAATGTCCTGAAAGCCAACCCAGAGACTAAATTAGGTATAACGAAACTTTCATCGCTCCGTCCGAAGTGGGTGAAGGTGAATACGAAACAAACAGTATGCGCCTGCGTGTTCTGCATGAATTTTAACTTTGATTTTCCGCCCTGAACTTTTTTGCGCGAAGAATCAATCGCAAAGCTGGAGTTGATGTTCATGTGACTTTGTTCGGATCCGACACGCGCTTGTTTGGGATGCGAATGCAAGGAATGCCCGCACACCCGTAGTCTTACGTTAGAACTTTTAGCAACTGTTGAAGAGGAGCAAGTAACATTTTGCGTGTCGGAGAAAGGAGATCTAATCGAGAAGACAACTCAACCACATGTCTTCCTTGAAGAAATTCAAAATTGAACTATTTGGTTCGTTACGCATAATAGCGTTCGAAAACTTTAAAGAGATGAAAGTCGACTCGCGAAAAGCGAAATTACTAAAAAAGCGCAGAATGATTCATTATGATTTTGCCGGAAATGGACCGTTCCACTACCAAATGAAGTTCAAGAGTGTCAGTGTCAGAAACAAGAGCTTTAGATTTTCACATGCTTCGCACCAACAGCTAAAGGTCCTCGGAGTTTCGGCGTCGTGTTTGAAGACTTCTGCCACGACTCATCACACGCACTGTTGGCAATTAGAAGGATTGAAGATTGGCTGGAAGACAATGTTCCGATTTCTTCAAGCGTCACCTATGCTTCTGGTTCAGTCGCATCTCACTTTCACAACCGTTACTAGCTCTTCGAGCTAAATCACGGCGGCTCTGATAAAGCGAATCCGGTTGTTCTCGGCATCCGGCCGTGGCAAGAAGTTAGGCGACGGAGTTGGTAACTTACTCGAGCACCTCGATCGCCACAGTGCACAATTTTTGTTACCGAGACGAGGTCCTTACTAAGGACGTCGCAGGGCTTCGTCGAAGAAATCCATAAACAAACAGGAAACGTAGTCCTTTTGAACGTACCAAAAGAAGACGTTGAGACATTCAGGCAGCACAAGAAACAACAGTGGGCACCCCTAGGTGCTCACAAAGGATACGCTCTTCGCATGTCTGGTCCAAAATTCAAGTTCCTATAGTCGGTTACAAGTTAAGAAGGTAGTAGAAGCTCCTCCCCATAAGCGTGATGCGCCCGCTTCAGACGCCTCCGCAGTCGAGAAAATAGTTCGCTGAAAACGCCCCTTCTGCTTCCATGGATAGATATTGGCTACAGACAGACCTTGTAGAGGGCGGCAGCTTGCGCCACCTAGCCGAGGCAAATTACTCGCTCCGGAAGGTTGAAGTAAAAAGAAGGCTTCAGTGCAACGAAAATTGTAACTTTTATAAGTAATGCATATATGGTTGTTGGTTTTAGCTTGATAACCTTCCTACACGAATTAGGTACATTCCGTGCATTTGCTCCGTTTGTTAAAAAAAACCATGCGTTTCGGGTTTTGAAACCCCCTGCGATTCGCGTTTTGAAAAATCCGAAGTCTTCTTTTCTTTTCCGTTATGAATCCCAACGTGGAGATAGCGGAATGCGATTCCTCCGATTCTGCTTCGTCAAGAGAGTCTGGTGCAGCCTCGCCGTCTACGCCAAGGCGCCTCTACAAGAAGCATAAGAGCGGCGATGTCCTCAACCGAGTTGCACGGCAGCTGATAATGAACGCGTACGTTCAGGTGCGACACGAACCGCCCGCCAAGCCCGGCCAGCCCGGCCTCACTGTGGAGGAGTCCTGCATCAAAGTCAGCAAACTGCTTGGCGTTGGTGTACGCACCGTTCTCGAGATTAGGAAGCAGGCGAAAGAAACCGAGGGACAAGTTGTGACACCTTCTCGGAAGCGCCCAGCAAGTGAAGGCAAGAGGCGGCGCAAAGTCAGGTACGGCGACTTCACGTTGTGCGCGCTGAGATCGTGCGTCCACCGTTTCTTTCGACGGAACGAGGTCCCCACGGTCAAGAAGATAACGGCCGAATTCTGCACGAGCACTGAACTTCCCTCGTTGAAGGCTTGGACTGTGCGTCGCCTTCTCCACGACATCGGATTCGAGCATGACAAGAGGGAACGAAACTCGCGGCTGATTGAACGAGAGGACATCGTCGCCTGGCAGCAGAAGTACCTGCATGAGATCGCACGTCACCGACAAGATGGTCGAAAGATCTTCTACTTGGACGAGACGTGGGTGACGGCAGGGCACACTGTCTCAAGGGTGTGGGTAGACACGACCGTGGCCTCGTCTCACGACGCCTTCATGCGTGGTCTCTCGACTGGCCTCAAGCAGCCATCGGGGAAGGGCCAGCGTCTTATTGTCACCCACATCGGCAGCGATGAAGGCTTCGTCGACGGCTGCCTGGACGTGTTCCGTGGACAAAAGACCGGCGATTACCACGAGGAAATGGATGGCGCCCGCTTCGAGAAGTGGTTCGACGGTGTCCTCGACAAACTGCCGACAGGAAGCGTTATCGTCATGGACAACGCTTCTTACCATTCACGGCGGTTGGAAGCAGTGCCGACGACGAGTTCCCGCAAGGACGACATCCGACAGTGGCTGACGTCTAAAAACGTTTCATGGGACCCCAAGATGCTGAAGAAGCAGCTGCTCGACATTGTGGCCTTGGTGAAGCCACAGCACCTGAAGTATCGTGTGGACACTGCTGCCGAGACGGCTGGCTGCACTGTGGTCAGGCTCCCACCGTATCACTGCGAGTTCAACCCCATTGAACTGATATGGGCACAGATCAAGAACGGCGTTGCTGCCCGGGGGGGGGGGTACACGCGTCACGCACCCGGGTTTCGAAGCATAAACATACGACCACTGACAGGGCCTCTGAGAGCAAGCAGAATGTTCGGAAGCATTTGAGAGAACCAAATCTGCTTCCCCCAAATTCTCTGATATTTTTCCAAAAGAAGACATCAGCTTCTTAACGTCCAGAACAATATCAATTAAATGTTTGTAACATACGCATCACTGGCTTTATCATTTGTATGCCACATGTATGTTACAGCTCATTATTGCGAACGAGGGTGCACCCGCGGGTACTATCGCAGTCATAGATTAGCGGGCAGCTGATTGCGACGCGGAAACTTGACAAGGACGCCACGTTTCACAGATGAATACATACTGCTTCGAAGGCGTCATTTCAGTAGACAGACTATTTATTAACGCCAACAAAGATACGGTCGAAATCGGGTGAAGACACTTACTGTGTTCGCGGTTCACTTATGCCCCTCCCGCACAGCCCACTACACTTATAAAGAAGAGTTTGGTGACCGCTGCATTTTAACGTCGCTCCACGGAAACCACTGCGAAGAAAAGCCGCTGCCGTCACGATGCTGGGGCGGAACCTGAGGCAGAGAAGCAGACGGCGTTCGACGTATGTGCGATGCTAGGCCTTACTCCCGCATCGAACTTTTCGATGGCAATGCTATCGCTGGATTTTCACGCTGTCGCGCAGAACCTATTGCGAATAAAAGTGGACGCGGTTACGACTTAGCGACGTAAGCTCGGGTAAGTGAAATACCGCGTTAAAAAACAGAATAATTGCTGCAAGATACTGGAGTCCTAGAAAATCTGCCCGGCTGCCATGTTGAAAATATTCATTTGCCAAAACAAGATTGGTTCGGGCAGGTCATGACGTCACGGAAACAACGGGACGCGATTGGTGGCGGAGGAATACAAAATTCCCTTTGAGGGGCATTTGCCGCTACCTTCTTGACTTGTAACCGACTATAGTCAAGTAGCTGAGGTGACATTGGCTCGAAGTGTTCCGTCTCGTACCTGAGCCCGGCGTGACGGCGTACAACAAAGAAAGGAATTGAGTGAAAAAGTGACTGCTATCGTTGTCCGGTAACTAATTAATTGTTGGTAAACCGGATGAACCAATATGCACAACTTATTGCGCTTCATGTGGACGGTGAAAACTGCGTTCTCAAATGTGTGTAACCAGTATACTTAATTATATTTATTAACTTATTTGGAATATGCAGCGCGTGTTGCGTAATACAGTGTGCTCGTTTTATGTAAATATTCATTGTAATAAGTATTTGTGACATATCTCATTCAGAATTTTCAGTTCCTATTGAACAATGCCTGGTCATAATGTTCGTAATAAATTATTCTTGTCTATCGATCCTAGATTTAATTTTGGGACCCAAAGCGTCCAAAGGCAGAACAAGCTTCTGATATCTCTGTATGCACGGTTATGCGTTGAATTGGCGTTTTGGGTTCTGCGTTTTCGGATAAATCCGATGAACCCCGAAAAACACTCGCCGGTGAAAAAATGTGCAGTTTCGGATTTATCCGGCAAACTATGAATTTCGAGACTGCAAACTCTATGAACTCCATCATTTTTATCTTTTTTTTTCTATATTTTCCTAGCAACTTTGACGCTTCTCTCCTTTTTTGTCCCAACTTTTGTGCGTAAGCTAAAAAAAGTATTTTGGCTTCCTGTCAACGAAACGCGTCATTAAACCTCCACGGCTCTATTCCAATACGGTCTCAGATTTAAAAAAACTGCTGGACAAATTTCTTTCTGACTTTTATTCGCCGCAGATAAAACTCAGAATTTGGTTTAGAAAATAAACTCCTATTAACACCCTTCAAATCTGCTCTAGAAGAAACCTCGAAAACGCAGAATCATACTTATAAGCCTCGGCTTTTCGTTTTGATTCTAGTGTATAAAACAAATTTTTAGTTTAAATGTGTTTTATTACAATAAAAAAACACCATTCATAAATTCGAATAAAAATATTCCACCAAAAAGACTCTTTTAAATAAAGCGTCCCTAACTTGCAGTCTCCCAAGGCAAAAACTACAAGCTATAAACCTTGCAACGAAGCAAACTTGTAGAAACTCTCGTTTTGAAGATTCGGTCGTGTTGTTGATGTTGGACGTCTTCTAGCGCAAATACAACCAAAAAGAAAAAGGGGGCATTCGGGTCACACCTCTAGAAAAACAATATGACTGGAAATTATAAGGAAAATTACGAAGAACACAAACAACTTAATTTTTGTTTTAAATAAGACACCTTTAAAGTATGACAAACTTTATATTTTTATAAAGTTTGAGAATTAATATGAAATAATTCATGAATATTAATCAAACAAGAGTATTATCATAAGAATATAGACCATGGATATTACTACACGAGGACAGTATTTGGTAAGCGCTAATTAAAAAGAATATGGAGATACAAGGCTCCAAATTTGTCACCCGAACGTCAAAAGTGCAATGTTTGTCAATTTGTATCTTGGCAATGGAATATTGCATATTGGTCAAGTGTATAGCAAAAAGATACTCGACATAAAATAGATTTACACAAAAAATTATAGATATTTTTATTTTTCAGTATTTATAACAAGTTACCGAACGTCGTACAAAAATAAAACATGCAAAATATTTTTAGAAGCGGTTTTGTTTCTTCTAGTAATGGGGCTATTATTATTATTTAATTGAAAAAAATCCAAATACCCACCCGACCAGTGTGTTCGATTTCAAATTAAACGACCCTTCTATTGCTTCATTTTATAATGGCCCGCTAATGTTAATAGTCAAACAACTAATACTATAGTGTGACCAAAATAAGCCACCCGGTGTTTAACTTCCTCGGCGTTCATTAGGCAAAATACATAATATATATATAGTAGGTCGTTGTGTAACTTTTTGATCCTCTGGAACAGGCAAATAATCGGCGCTGACGAAAATTACAAGCCAGAATAATTCCCACATAATCCACGCTAATCCGCCAACGCGAATAGCGCTACCAGCCGGCCAAAAACAAAATGGCGTACACTGGTATAGTGTTCGAAGTTATGAACAGCCTGTCGTCTAGGGTACATACTGTGTCCGTACATCATTATTAATCGCGAAAAAGATAGGACGAAAAGAATAAAAACCCGAAAGGTACGACGCTAGCTACGCATCGCCTATTACATCATGGAGCATCGAGGCGAAGTGGGGACAGAGCAGGCGTCCTGGAGACGGGTTCAGGACTCGCTCGTCATATTCGGGCTCAAGTGTACTTAAAAAAGCCCATCAATTTTTTGATTTTTTTTTTTTTTTTTGCTTTGAGCGATGAAAGAGGCGCTGGAGGATTACCGCGCTCGTTTTCGCTAACGAAGCCAGGCTGGGCGACGTCGACGCGGTCCCGGTAGGGCAGATATTACAGGCATCGCATCCTCAGAAGCACTCACGTTTTGTGTCTTCATAGGAAGCACTAAGCTGTTTAACAATGCTTCATAACAAAATAAAAACGTGCTACTCTTAAAGTACGCCTCACAAAACAAACTTCGCTGCTCTTAAGAAAACGAGAGCCCGGTCCGCCCTTTAGGTATGGAGTTTGACGGTGCAGAGAAGCAATTCGGCTGAGGCAGTGCGACTGTTCAGATTCCTCATCGTACATCACGCAACCAGTTATTGCACCAGTGCAATCACTGGTGCGTGGTGTACTGCTGAAAAAAAAACCGATTTGTCCAATAAACATATCAGATACTTATCTGTATCAGTTAAGTTCTATTTAAACTCTTATACTACCCTACATATTTTTGTTTTTGCATTGGACATATTCATACAATTGTTTTACTAATGATCGAACAACTTTGAATTACAATGTATCAGTATAAAAACAAACGCACTTTTTTAGTACCTCGGTGAACGACGCGCTTGATCTTTTTTATTTGTTTTAATGTGTTTATCTTAACGTGAAACGTTAACCACGGCACGCTGCCCTTATTCTACGCATCTATTCAATACCCTTAGCCTATGAAGATAATACGTTCCTTTGTTGAACAACGCGGGCCCAACAAGTCGCCGAAGCTTCCAAATTTATACTAATCAGCAAAATAAAGGCGGCTGAGACCACACTGCCATTATATCATGATAGTGATCGCCTTTCCTATTGACTCAACCGACCAAAGAAAACCAAAGATTAATGTTCGAACTGCATGGCGGAGCAGGAAGCTGTGGAATACTTTTAGGAGTGAAGAATGATGAATCAGACAAAAACCTTAATGTCTTGGTGTTGCGGTACTCGCACAAAGACACATCAGCTATATTTCGCAGAGACGCCAAAGACGGAGCGCGTCTGGAGATGTGCACAGATTCAGCCGCCCTCGATATTACTTCATGATTGTGAAGAAAACAAAAGCGCCGCGGTTGTTCGCACGGCCTGCTACTTAGTAGATATACAGGGTGTTTCACGAAAGGTGGACAAATTCGATATTGCGAAAACTACGTATCGCAACAAAAAAGGCTTGTTGCGTTTTGTCTCTGGGCCAGGACTCATATAGGAAAAATATTAGTCCGGGATAATTAGGTTGGTAATTATTTTGCGTAATTAACTTTTAATATTGGGTTTTGAGGGCATGGTTTCACTAGAAAATTGCTCAGCATCATCAAAAAACACAAAATCAACAAAGTGCAGAACGATAGAAGACACGGGAAGTGTTTTACGGCTTTCTGAAAAACCGCACAAATACGACGGGTTTTAGTTTCGGTTTGCTATCGGAGCGCATCTCGGCCCCGGCGCCAGCGTCCCGTGGAGAGATAGTGCAACCAGCTTCTGCTGCGTCGCGCGATGACAGCGCAGCAGAGGTTGGATGCACTACCTCTCCACGGGGCGCGGTTCCGTCGAGGCCGAGATGCGCTCCGATAGCAAACCGAAACTTAAAACCCGTTGAATTTGTACGGTTTTTCAGAACGCCGTAATATGCTTCACGTACCTTCTATCGTTCTGCAATTTGTTGATTTACTATTTTTTGATGATGCTCAGCAATTTACTATTTGAAACATGGCGTTAAACCCAATATTGAAAAGTTAATTACGCAAAAATAATTAGCAATCTAATTATCCCGGACTTTAATAATTTTCCTAAATAGGCCCCTGGCCCAGGACCGAAACGACACAAGCCTTTTTTTGTTGTGACGCGTAGTTTTCGCAATATCGAATTTGTCCACCTTCATGAAACACCCTGCATATGCTGCACGGAGTAGTACTAAGTCAAGCATGATCTGAGGAGGCTTCGTGGACTAGGGATAATTTCGGGTGTGCCGCTTCGCTATTCTCAAAGCATCAGAGAACATCGCCCCGACCCACTGTTGAACTCGATCAAGTCTAACACCCCGAAAGAACGGGCTTCTTATTCTTGATCGAATTTGCTAAAAAGATGCGGGCGTTGGCTCCGTTAAATTTTTATTTAAGACGCGTACAAAGGGACGTCTCATGAAGCGCATGCACAACAACTCCTAAAACAACATCTGGTTCTCCAAAAGAGCTAACAAAAAAGGCTATCTGGAAAAAGCATCAGACTAAATGACGCCTCACTTTGCTGACACTCGAAAGTAAGCATGAAGGTGTTTTTCTTTTTCAGGTTTTCTTACTAGTTTTGACTACCAATTGGAGTTTCGATTGAACGACGTATACGCTTGACTTAAATTAAACGCGGAGGGTGTCGCGTCTCATAGTGGTATGACAGATCACATCTCATAATTTACTGCGGGAAGAAAAGTATGATATTCAACAGGCGCCCTTAGACATTTATCGGCTGTTGGCCGTTTACGAGCACTAAGATTGGAGAGGAAACAGGGTTCAGCGTTTCAACCTTCCTTGAAAAAGTCTATTCATTGCGCTTTTCAAAAAACGTGAGCTACCGCCAACCACCAACAGACATGCACAGACATCGGTGCCTATAGAGCAGTTACATGAACGGAGTCTAGGAGTAAAATCTAACGACGTGATTGACCTTGTCCCGATAGCACAAGAGGGATTTACCGCCACTCAAATACTACTTTATCCTCAACATCGCGACTAGCGCTCAGCTTTCGGCTATTCTTAAGAACTCTGGAAAGTTTTGCGGCAGAGAAGCGCGATATGTATTTATCTTTTCCATTTCTGTTCTTTCTTTTTAGGCGCTATGTATTAGTGGATGCAAGTGAGTAAAGAAGACGCTATTGCGATCGTGAACTATCTGCATTCAGTCATTTCCAGTTGCGTTTTTATGGCTGTCAACCAGGAACAAGCGAAGGTATGACGAAGACCAAAGGTCATCTCGTTCAGTGTGATAAAACGGAGCAATCCTTCAGTGTACGTCTTTTTCTTTTTATGCGCACGGGAAGATTTCTATCACAAGTTGTGCAGAGCAAAGAGGTATATATATATATATATATATGTTTTTACATATATATATATATATATATATATATATATATATATATATATATATATATATATATATATATATATATATATATATATATATATATATATATATATATATATATATATATATATAGAGGCATAATGTCCTGGCCTGGGGCCGAAGTTGCGCAGAAGACAGATATGCAGGGTGACGGTAGAAAACGAACCAGGAGGATTTTATTCGACGTTTCGACCTGAGACAGGTCTTCGTCAGGAATAGGTTACACGAAGAATCATGGTTCTATTTTCTACAGTTTTAGAGGGGAGAGAGTTCGCATACAAAGAGATGCGTAGGGAGAACAGATAAGAGTCATCCCCATAGTATACATAAATGAGGGATGAATATAATATATATATATATATATATATATATATATACAACACGGGCACTTCACGTCATCGTACGTGGTCTCCGAACAGGAAATAAACGAGACATTAGCAGATGAATGAACCGTAATTAATCCAATGAACTCAAAGAACTAAAGTTTTCAGGAGCCCGCAGAAAGCCGAAAAGGGCAAGGGAGCCAGGATTTGAACTCTGGGCCTCCCACACACCCGACCGGACATTGGGGAGGCCCAGAGTTCAAATCCTGGCTCCGACCTGTTTCGGCTTCCTGCGGGCTCCTGAAACGCATCTCAGCTCTTTCTCCACAGCTCCAGTTGTTGTTCGTGCTCTAACTGTACACCTGTTGAATATGTTGGCTCCGTAAAGTATTTAGGCCTTCACTTTGACACGTGATCTCTCTCATGGAACTCTCACATGTCATATATATGCCAACGATTGAGAGACTGTCTCTTGTCTACTTTACAATATCAAATCCTTTCTACCTTTGTCAATTAGAAAGAACATTATGCACGCGTTAGCCTATAGTACACTAAGGTATGGCATAAGCGTATTTTTTAACTGTCCACTCTTTTGGCACTCAAGAATTGATCGTACGTTAAAGGGAATTCTGAAGAGTGTAGCATACAACACACACATTTCATCTAGTGCGAGCTTGTTTGCTTCGCTTAAGTTACCGTGTTTTCACTCTCTTTTCTTCAAACGGTAATTTGGCGACACTTCTGGGAGAGTGAGTTTAAGGTCTCGGCCAGTCCATCTCGCGAACTTAGATCTGTTCTGCGTTTTCAATCTCCTCGAGTGAGAACTCACTATGGCGAAAGCATGCGTTCTTTTTATGTGCCAAAAGTTTTTAACGACGTTCCAGCTGCTCTGCTTGCCATTACCTCAAACAAAATGTTGAAGACCTCTCTGAGAAACATGTTCTCCGATGTGGCTAGATAGTGACTTTTTCCCATGTCGTTATTTTCCTTTTCTATTGTAATATGGTGCTGTACGTGCTTTTTGTTGTAATCGCTGGACATTTCAAATGACGACTGCATTTATTGCGTGAAGTTTCGTTGTCTTCGACCCATTGATTGACTGATTTTCTTTCTACTAATAAGTGTTTTTTGTGTGTGTTTTTTTTACTGAACATATGAAATATTTCAGAGAAAGACTCATGAATTCAAGAACTGTGTCCCCGAATATATTCATACAGTGTTTTAAAATAACTCATGCATGAGTGTTTTTTTTTACTTTTAGGACATTAATGACTGTAATTGACACCGTGATCAAGACAAGACAACGTTTGATATAGTTTCATCTTCACTGCTTCACCCAAATCACTGACACAAACATTCCGACTACATCCTGTCAAGTCAATCATCTGTATGTTATTTGCTTGTTCTTTTTTTTTTCTGCACGTGATGTTATTCCGTGCGAACTTCCTTTTTTGTATTTTCCAGTGAAGGGTCTGGTCCCACAAGTCCCTGATGGCTTTGATCGGACCCGACACTCAACTGGCTATACCTGCACTACTGAATAAATTTTATTATTATTATTATTATTATTATTTAGTGCTTTGATTCATTGGATTAATAACGGTTCATTAATCTGCTAATGTTCGTTTATTATATATATATATATATATATATATATATATATATATATATATATATTTATTTTATTTATTTATTTATTTATTTATTCTCTGCAGCGCCGGAGCATTACAGCAGAGGAGTGGGTTACATGATTCACATATATCATTATAAATTGGAAAGTCACATAACAGCACACATCAGCAATTTCCAACAACATCAATAAACATGAATAAACATGATTCACACCAGCACACAATAGCAATATTTCGAAAAAAACCAATGATGTACTTAACACAGAAACCTACATTGCATTAATAAGGCTAATAAAAGAGTCACTGTTAGCCGATACAATATCAGACGGCAGTTCATTCCATTCCGATATAGTTCTCGGAAAAAAAGAAAACATCATATAGTTAGTTCGACATTTTTATTTCGCGTATTTTTTTTACGTGGTCCCTCCTACTCGATATGTAGTGGGGCATTTCTAGATAATTAGATTTGTCTATTCCAGTTAAATCATTGTTGATAGCGTAAATAAGTTTAAGTCTATTTTTCTTACGTCTTTTTTCTAGAGGCTCGATACCCATACAAATTGTTAATCTCGACGAAGAAATGTATGCATCAGACCATGAATGACAAAATTTGTTGTGCTATTTAGCTTGACGTAAATAACGGTTCTTAATACTATAGATATCTCCAGAAAGTTATAGCTAGCTCATTTTAGTGATTATAAATTCAGTACTGATACATTAAGAAAGTGACTGTTAAAAATATTCTGCAAGTTCAGTATCGATTTTCTCACTGAACCCAATTTCGGTATTGATTTCTCAAAAAGCTCCTCAAAGTGGCCATCCGCCCTCAAGTCGTTAGTCACGTGCACTCTTTTCCATCCCTCGCGTTCAGGCTTAGAGGCGACGGGGCTTCCCGTCATCCTCTGCTATTCTCGCGTCTTTTATTCTCTGTAACGTGTTCATTTCTTTTCGCGCCTTTACGCAACACCTTTTAAAACAAGTGAAAGTTTCGTCATCACTTCGAGGCTGCTGAAAAAGAGATTGCCAAAGTTGAAACCCTCCGCCTCTATCGGTTTTTGAAAATACAATTTTAAAAGCATTGTCCGGGCGAGTAATGAACTTATATTTATATATATATATATATATATATATATATATATATATATATATATATATATATATATATATTGAGACGAAGACCAAGAGTCGACGACCGTTTTTATGTCCGCACTTTTAAGCATTCAGCGCGCCTCTGCTCGCGCCTCCAGTTCAAGCGCACGCGGGCCTCGTCCTCCTCGGTCACCATGCTGAAAGACGATGAAGGGGACATCGTGAAGTATACACGTCACAATTACCCCCCCCCGCCGGGGGGGGGAGGAGGGTGGTGGAGGGCGGTGTCCGTGTGAAGTAGGACGCAGCAGGGTGTTTTATAGACAGGAAGGCTGTATTGGGGTTTGCAGTTGTACGGTGAGGAGCATCTCGGAGATTGGTGCTGGAGAGGAGTTGGCTGGGGCTGAACGTATTTCTTTAGCCGATTTCACATGAATAATGTCGTCGTTTCGGAAGCGGGCATCGGATGGCGCTGAGAGTGGTTCGACATGGCGTGCGACTGGTGTCGTTTGTTTGATGACACGATATGGTCCGACATCCTTGCGTAGGAACTTGTCTGCTAACCCTTGTCGCTTGATGGGTGTCCACACCATGACAAGATCTCCTGGTGCGTAAGTAACGGCTGTATGCCGTAAATCATAGCGATTTTTGGCGGTATGCTGCTGCTGAGCAGTTCGAAGCTGAGCCAGTTGGCGGCACTCCACGGCACGGCATGTCAGCTGCATGAGAAGGGCGTCCTGATCGCTCGCTGAATAAGGGAAGATAGTGTCCATGTTGCACGATGCTTCTCGTCCATAAGAGAAGGAAGAAGGGAGAAGAACCAGTGGTGTCTTGCTGTCCGGTATTGTATGACGATGAAGGGGACATCGTGAAGTATACACGTCACAATATATATATATATATATATATATATATATATATATATATATATATATATATATATATATAACACACCATGTGCATAGTCTGTATACAGGGTGATTTTAAAGATGTTAAAAACGAGAAAAAAAAACATTTTAAAATGTAAAATATATTTATAAGAATCTATTGTTTGAAATGATGGACGAAGAGCGTGTTGGTGCGGGTCAAGATTAAAGAAAGAATAAACATGCAGGACCAAGACAACGCTAACCACGTCTTTCAACTAGCAAGGGACATCTAAGAATTCCAAACGCGAACTTCCGATGAAAGGCGGGAAAATCAAGGAAAGGAAAAAGTATCTGAGAAGAGAGAAAAAGGAAAGAGGCGAAGAAGAGTAAATGCAAAGTTAGGACGACAGAACTCATTCGATGTGGCCTCTATAATCTGACTTGGCCTATATTAACGACGGGCTGCAAATCTCAAATTGAGATATGCCAGCTGAAAGGAAGAGTTAAAAAGTTAGTTAGCGAATTTAATTTGAAGTCACTAAATGTTTCTTTATACTCGTGTCCGGCGTGCACCGCGGTCGATAACGTTATTCTGCAGAAATATATTTCCTCCCAGTGTCTTTTAAATGTTTTCACTCTTAGAAAAAAAGCGCCCTGTATATGGAAGCACATAGCACATTAGAAAATTTAAAAAAATCTGGTAAGAATCCGAAATAAAGACAAACAAAACAACTTCTAGAAGCCTTAAAGAGAAGTCCACGGCTTCCACGAGGTCCAATTCAAGAAGATGATCTTTGATGGAAACGTCGACTGAAATTTCGAGGCTTCAAAAATCTTAATTTTCAGACGGTTACAATTGTATGAAACACATATCGGAACAAACCATCAATATTTACGATACCTAACTTTTTTAAGAAGGGCTGTCTATTTCATGTGCTTATTTTATTTTTGTACCAATGACTTATGTATATACCAAAGCCAAACCGGCCATCGCATAACTAGTTTTAAAAATAGAATTTTAAAACAATATTAAATGTAAAAAGGTTAAATACAGCATTGCTGACGACCGCTTTTTTTTAGCAGCTTCCTTTTATTTTGGATAAAATATTGAGGGTGAGGATGTTTAACTGCGTTTCACCGCTTCACTTCAGTATCTCAGCATTGAGATCTTGCATTAAAATATCATCATCCAAAACACGAGAGACACCATTAAAGTCAAGGGGCTGAGCATTATACTCGCTTCCGTGTCTTAAATCGATATACGCAAATTCAGGCTCTAATGGGAAAACACATTTTTATAAATCTCATACCGCTCATTTACCGGTGGTATCGAAAAAAATTAAGCCATCCGTAAAAGCACTTTCTTTAATGAACGCAATCCAAGTTTGAATGCTTGTTTTTTTAGGTGCTTAAATTTTAAAGATCCGCTCGCTAGTAGCTTTTTTATTTAATGTATTCTAATGTGCTAAAGAAAGCATTAATCCGGACGTCCAGTCTTTGTCTACAAAGGAATGTTATGCATATTTGGAGATATAGCTGTGCATGAAGACACTCGATGAACATCCATGACGTGCTTCGTTAGGCCTAATATAGTAAGAAGCTCTTTTCTGTTATTCATTTATTTGTTTATTTTTCTGCTCGTGAACAGCTTTCGTCTTTGTAACATTGCGCAATATACATATAGCAAAAAGAATGACAATGAATTCTAGAGATTATTAAGGAAAAACTTGAACGCGACAAAAGTTGGATTAAAAACGTCAATACATGGAGCGTCGGTGGTATTATACAAGTTCTAAATCCGTGTCAGGGAGCAAGTTTGAAAACTTTTATTAACATTCAATGTAAAAGAAATACGCAAACATTGTATCGGTACATTAATATTAATCGCTGAAGTTAGATCAGGGCAATCAATCACTCCGTGAAGGCATTTAAACAAAAATATATAATCTCTGTCGCGTCGTCTTGCACCCAAGGTAGAACAACTACTTCGTTCTAAAAGTCTTCTATATTCAAAGTAAGCTGTGCGACCCATGTAGCGATCCTAAACAATTTGAGAGAAACACTCCTGGACATTTTTAATCGTCTATTGGTGCGTGCGCCCGATAGAATTGCATACGACGGAGGAAACACCAGCTTCGACCTAATTAATGAAATGTATAAGCGCATTATGCAGGCTGACATGGAAAGCTCACGTGTAATTCTAGAAATGAAACCCGACGCACAGAAGGAGGCATTGTCAATGCTATTGACATATGTACTGTATGACAGAGAAGAGTCCATATGAACTCCTTCATAACGGGAGCACTCGGCTCTTTGCAGCAGGGCATTGCCAAGTTCCAAACAGAAATTAATAGGCTTTAGTTTCCTAAGTAAAGACATAACAAGTCTTAGTAGGATTAGGCGTCAACATGTTCAGACCACACCAATCACGTACTGATTTTACATCATCCATAAGTTTCACACAGACCTTCACACAGTAACTCAGCACCCCCGTAATCTGTTCAAGGAAATCTACGACTATTCTAAGGCAAAGACCGCCGAAATAGGGTTAGCCATGGTGATCTTTTCGGGCGAGTTTGAGCGGTCTTTCCACTTAGGGTCTGTCGAACAAAACTGGACTGCTTTCAAAGATCGGGTTAATTCTATTCTTAGCTCCTTTGATCCAAAAATCTATATTCCGAACAACCCTCACCGTCCGTGGTTTTCCAATAACAAAAAATTTACTCTCTTCTGAACAGAAACGAAACGTTTGTACACAAAAGCTATGGAAAGGAACGATGATATGTCCTGGGATTTGTATAATCTCCATTCATCGATATGATACTTTTGAAATAAAAATGGCTAAATCAACATTTTACTGAGAAGACTTAAAAGAATTTTTGAAGTATATTCCTAAGAAATTTTGGAGTTGTATAAAGTCGCCGAAGTCAAGTCATGCTATTGGTGGCTTCATGGGTTCCGAAGGAAATTTGTGTTCCAATCTTGAAACTGCTAACAACTTTAATAACTTTTTCAGTGAAGCCTTCACTAAATAATCGTTCCCTTACCTACTTGTGAATTCACTTATGATCACGCTTTCTTAGAAAATATCACTATATCTTCACGTAGTGTTAGCAAAGTTATCGGAGGCCTCCTTATCGTTCATCACTAGGAATAGATGGCATTAATTCTAAATTGTTAGAACTTTCACAACCCTACTCAAGTGATATTTTAGCTTTGTTGTATCTAAGTCTCTTGATGAAGGTTGTTTGCCGACTGCGTGGAAACATGCCAGGTTAATTCCTATCGATATGTCAGGTGATGCGTCATGTTTAAATAACTACCGACCCATATCATTGACAAGCATCCCGTGTTAACGTGCAAATGATATACTCATATAATAAATTTCGTCTTGAAGAATAACATTTTTTTGATGGTAAACATGGCTTCCGCACGGGCAAGTCATGCGAAACCCAACTTTTGAACTAGTAACTCGATCTTTCTGGAAATGTTCATTCGCTTAAACAGACTGGTATGATATTTTTAGACCTTTCCAAAGCCTTTGACTGTGTGGCCTCACAAGCGGTTAATACATAAACTTGAAAATCTGAATATGGACCTCTCAATCATACTTTGGATTAGAGAAATTTCTTACGAATACACTCCAATCGGTTTCAATTTCTGATCACTTATCAAACAGCACAGAGGTTAAGTCCGGCGTACCGCAGGGCTCTGTGTTAGGACCCCTTCTTTTCTTTTATATAGAAATGACCTCCCCGCGAACATTTCTTCTTCGATAAGACTTTTCGCAGCACGATTGCGCGTTGTATAGAAAGATAGCTAAAACTGACGACGCTCATACTTTGCAAGATGATTTTAACTCTATTGTTTCATGGTGTGACAAGTGGCAGATGCGTATCAACATAAATAAAACCAAATTTATGACTGTGTCGACAAAGAAAACTATAATCAATTACAACTACACAATCAATGGTGTCCCTATTGAAAAAGTAAATAAATATAGGTACCTGGGCGGTTTTATTTCCGATACTCTTTTTGGCAGGATCATATTAACTATGTTGTGGACAAGGCAAGTCGTTCACCCGTGGGGTTTATTAGACGCAAACTGTTTTAGCATCTTCTGAAACTCGTCTGCTAGCATTTTAAATTTTTTGTCAGGTCGCAACTTGGAGTATGCTAGCATCATATGGTCTCCTCATCGGGATTATCTGAAAACTAAATTAGAGAGCATTCAAAACAAGAGGTGCGCTTCATTTTCCATGACTATTCACCTTACACGACGTTTCGGCACTGAAGCAAAGAGCATATTTACCTCTATTAGAAACCAGGCGGAGGGTCTCCCGTCTCACGTCCCTTTACGACATGTATTACTATAATGTTTCTCTTAAAGAACGTTTACTACTTCGAGCCCATCGCATATTAATAGACATGATCATGCTCACAAACTTCGCTCACCTCATTGTAGAACTAACCAATTTCGCAACTCCCCGTTACAGCTTGCCATTTCAGAATGGAACTCTTTAACTCAGTGTGTAGTTGAACTTGCAGAAAAAGCAAATTTCAAATGGTCATGTGAAATATTCTTTCACATTATCCCGGAATGAATATGGTGTACGAAGTATTTGTTTGTTTGTTGTTCTTTGTTATCGCTACACATGTGTATACGATTATAATATTTAATCGTGGTATACCTCTGCTGATTTCCTATGACTTATGTATCGTATGTGTTATTCTGTATTGTATTGTCCCCACCTTTGTAACTCCCCCTCATACAATGCCCGAAAGGGCGCTTTGAGGGATATTAACTAAATAAATATATAAATAAATATTATCTGCCTACAATAATTCAATATCATCGGCGTATTGCAGAATTTCTGAGTGAATAACAGATGTGTTGAGGTTGTTTATGAAACACTAAAAATAATCGGTCCAAGTACGGACCCTTGAGGAACAACAGAAGAGTGCACTCTCCTGGCGTCCTCATCTTCCCTCAGTACATGTACCCTCGGGGAACACCAAAAAAGGAACCTCTCTGGTGTTCGTATATCTTCATGTAGACACAGGTGTCAGACTAATTTAAAGTAGTTAGGAGACCTGATTCTCTTATCATGGCAGATCCCTAATACTTAAAGGTGAACTTTCTTTTAACTGCCTGGTGAACAATTGAGA
>JAZHYW010053874.1:0-28170 GCA_037355805.1 Ixodes ricinus
ATACTGAACATACAGACCTTGAACTTGTCGGGCCAGGAGGTTGAGCTAGGTGCGTGACTGACACTTTAACATATCGTCTCTCTCTACGAAGGCACTCACCCGTGGTAGCTGTGATGTCGTAAAGTTCACGCTCAAACATGTTGCAATCATGTAGTGCGTTGCGGTAGGGGTTCCAACTAAATAGCGCGTATGCGTTTAGAAGGCCCCGCGTTTAGCTGAGTTGTTCGCGTCGACTTCACCCGGTGATACAAATGACAGTTCCAGGACTCTCTTAGCTACCTCTGACTCTGATTTTGGTTGTAAGCCGCGACAAATCGATGATTCTAGCCGAGCTTTCAGAGAGCGATATCTAATTCTGCTTTCACTGATTCAGCTTTTTTAAGATATCGCCTCGCAGATGGTTCGTAGTGTAACCCGGGACGGGGAATGGGGTTTGTTCTGCTACAGAGTGTCACTTCAGCCGACATGTATAAAACAGAAAATAGACCGCCTATTACGAACCAAGTGCTGCGTGCGCAGTGATATCGGACGTAAGCTGAAATTGTAACAGTCTGCATTTTCAATGCGTTCGAAGCAACCAACAAGTTTTGCTTTATGCCTGCCAACTCTCAAGCTGGCTTGTTGCCTTACCTTCCAGCTTTTGACACCGATCGATGGATCATGCATTTATCCAGAACAAACACATTGGAGGGCTTTCGAAACATCTCTCGCATTTTTGTGCCTTGGGGACTTCTTACAAAAAAAAAAAAAAACCGCCCATCGTAGATTTGCGAACGGGTAAAAACATTTCTTACTTGGTTCATGTCACTCGCCCAGCAGAAAGCTGTGGTAAAACATTCAATCAGCAGTCGTGAAAGCTCTAGCTCTTACTTTGACCAAAATCGAACCGCTTGGGATGACAAAGGTCGCCGCTCCGGTGTCAATGGTGATCAGATCAAGAACGGCCGTTGCATCCTTCGGGTGTCCTCCGCTTCTGCATTCATGCGAGCCTCCTCCAAGCAGCATATGCCTGAACTGAAATCTCCAACATAGATGATCGAAGTTTTTTAATCGTCGTTGGAATTTCATACACATCAAAATTCCATCTCCCCTGAGAAACAAGTATAGGCAGAAAATTTGTGGTTTTTAGCAGGCATGCGTCTGATTGTGACACAGGCATATTACTTATTTTTGGATAACATATGTTCTCCTAAACCTGACTCTGTCTAGATTAGAAATATGGAGTGAGAACAACGCGTTGCAAATAAATGCGAAAAAACACAAAACCGCGGTTTTTCGTCCCAAAAATTAAACTTGTAAACATCACAAAATACCTAAATTTAAATTCTAGCAAAATTGAAATAGTAAACCCATTTAAGCTTTTAGTGTTACTTTCTCTGAGAACTTGTCGTGGGAAAATCGTACAAACTACCTTATTCCAAAGCTATCCCGGGCTGTGGGCATGTTAAGTCGTCATCGTTATATTTTGCCAAGGAAAAAGTAATTATTATTACATACTCTTCGCTCCACTCCCACTTGGAATTGCTGCCACTTGGTTTGGGGTACAACGACTTTTACTAATCTAGAAAAGCTGCATGTGTTACAAAAGAAAGCACTTAGAGCTATAGGAGATGTCCCGCTTAACTTTCATACAGCTAGTTTATAAAAAAAATTCATGTCATAAATATCCACACATTATAATGATTAGAGGCTTAGCTACTAACCTAAAAGTGGAGCAAATTAGAAATATAATTTGTTTTGTAGACATTGCACAAATCTCGAAACACATTCATAGTTACCCTACCTGCGGAGCTGAATGTTGGGAGGTGGTTACACCGAGAACAACCATGGCATACAAACGCTGAAATACGCTGTTCCTAAATTATTTAATCTGTTTTTAGTTAAAGGTATTGATTGGGACAAGTTATCGTTAAGTGAAGTGAGGTCACCCTTTTTCACTAATGATTAGTGTAGTTGCTCTCTTTACTCCGTGTTTTGTTCTTAATAGTATGAACTTGTTTTTGTTTTGTTTTTGTTTGCCCGTCATGCCCTATATGTCAACATTGTGATAATCTAAGGAATTGTGCTCAAATATGTCTGTGATGGCGATCATTTTCTGTAAATTCGTGTTTCTCTTTCCAAATGATGTAATATTTCCCACTCTGTCGCTGCTGCTGTAGGTGGTCAGGAACCTTCAAGCTGTGCCTCACAGCTTTTTTCCTGATCGGCACCATCATCTCATGGTGGAAATAAACACTATTATTAATATTATTATTATTATTATTAATATGTCACGAGCATTCTGTTGTGGGCAAGCCCTTATCAGGATGAAAGCTCGATAAGGAGTTTTTATTGTTGAAAATAGCATTACTATTGTTAATTACACGAATAAATAGTCTCGTAGAACGTTGGTTCCCTATAATGCGGGAACACCAATAGCTTTTTTTGTGGCAGTAATTGCCGAAGTTCCGGAAAGCGAGTTCCTATGGCGTTCGCATTACGATGTAGCATTCGGTAAGTTTTTAGGTTGCGCTTGATCGGGCGGGCGAACCCTTACTGCACAGAAAATCCCCATTGTTCTCAATGAAATGGCAAAAGGAAGCTCAATTTGAAGTACAACAAGGATATTACGTGCTCATGTTATGCCAAAAATTAAAAAAAAAATAGTGCCGATCATGTTTTTTATTTGGAGAATTCAAATACATCTCTTATTTAGAGCTAGCAGTTTGATGAAACGAACAAGCCTCCATTCAATTTTTTTTTCAAACAGTGGGTACATTTTTTACTCTTTAACATTAACATTTTGGGAAGAAACAGCGGCAAAGAAACTTGGACAAGAGTAAAAAACGCACACGACAGAACGTTGCAGTTATGTTGCATTACTTTATAAGAATCACGTTCTCTGTTCATTGAACGCGTATCTATATTTTCATTTATTGAAACCTTAGGCAATGCGGCACAATTGGGTATTTTTGGTACCTGGGTCTTGGCGCACTATTAAAGTGTTTCTACGAACTTGAACGCTTTTTACTTTCTCGAGCCAGCTTGGGCCATTCGAATTTGTGAAATGCGGCTCTGGCGGTGTGCAAGTCGACTGCGTAGCGTCTGGCATTCTTCGTCTTGGTTTTACCACTAATTTGAATGGGTTGGTGATGATACGCCAGCATCTGAATATGGAAAGTGCATTATATGCGCGAGTTCTTTTATAAACAAAGGCATTCACCTGAGCTATAGGCTCAAGAGCATGCGCCTTTGTCTGTACTGCAGAAATTTATAGATTGGAGAGGAGCCGAGAAGCGTCTCCACAGTTAATGCATTTATAATGAGCAGAACAGGAATCCCTGCCCTCATGCATGCCGACGCAATGGCTGCACACTGGATAGTTCTCGCAGGACGCCGCTCGATGTTAATACCGACATCAGGTACATTTTATTGAAGTATCTTTAAATGAGGACACTGCACGCTAGACATGACCAAGAAAAACGGAGCTCGACTGCTTAGGTCTGCAGAAACAAAAATTGATCGCCGAACGTTACCTGCAAGTAGGAGTTGTTTCAGTATATTGTTAGGAAACATCAAGGTGCTGGCAATTTTCTTTTCACTGAGTATGGCGT
This sequence comes from Ixodes ricinus, assembly GCA_037355805.1. NCBI lineage: Eukaryota > Metazoa > Arthropoda > Arachnida > Ixodida > Ixodidae > Ixodes > Ixodes ricinus. The sequence goes on from JAZHYW010053874.1 coordinate 3,594, forward strand.
ACACATTCTTGATTACGTCAGTGGCGTAATCTGAGGGAAGGTGTTAATAAGTTCTTACCTTTACTCCACAATGCTCAGTGCAGCCAATAGAATCCCGCCTGTATTCTGACTACTTCTTACATCAATGGAAATGCGATTAAGACGGCTATTGTACCTGATCTCCAAGATGAAATATGAAACATCCATATAGTAGCAGACAGCGTTATGATTCTTAGCAATGGGATTACTCGGCCTTTCTTGACTGGCCGAGTAATCCCATTGCTCGGCGACTTGATATGTCAGTAAGCCTTGCAGATACGACAGTAGCAGTGCCGGCTGCGTCGGTGGTTAAGCTGAAATGAGAGCTGTTTTAATTTTTTTGTTGTCGGTCCAGTTTTTTTTTCTATCAAAATATATTTCTATTATGTCACTGGTTGGCGCAATGACCCACAAGGAAGAGACACATTGACGACTTGGCTTTCTGCCCTCGATCATACCCTGTGCGAGTTATTGTCTTCTGATCCGGCGATTAAGCTGCCACAGATAAAGGAAGGCAGTTTCTTGTGACCGAAGGGGTGACTTTAGTGCGGCGATGGTGGGCAAGAAGCAGTGTTGGCGGTAACGTGTTACAAGTAACGGCGTTACCGGCAACGCATTACAAGTTACGGCGTTACCGGCAACGCGTTACATTTTCTGTAGCGTAGTAACGTACTCGTTGCTTTTTGAAAATAGTAACGGGTAACGTACTTACGTTACTTATTTCAAGTAACGAATAACGTAGTTACTTTACTCGTTATACTTCCTTCCCAAGCAAATTGTTGTGTGTATGTTTATACAGACGGAAGTTAGTCTGCCTCAGTGGGCGTCTGGTGTCTCAGCTGTAGATGAGCAATTTAGCCTGTGCGGTACAACCGCTAACCTGGGGTCTTTAACGTGCACCACGCAGTAGTGATACACGACCGCACACCGGTACGGTGCTCATCCAGATTGAAACGGGCAGGGTAGGGCTCGAGCCCGGGATCCCTGGGTTCTGCAGCGCGAGTTTTCACTCCACGCGCGTCGAGCTGGGTGTGCGCTTTAGCCCACTAGGCTACCAATCGCCCTTTCTTCCCCAAACTTGCAAAAAAATTACAATTAAATTTGTTCTTATTTTTATACTTCGTTTTACGTGAAGTCTAGCTGCAGCCAACGCTGCGATCTGATTGGACCAGTCAGACAGCATCAAAAGAGCACCATAATGGTGTTCGTCATGTTTCTGGATGTGTTCTATCATCTCTGAACCCTCATGAACCAAAATACACAGTGACATGCGCTTTTTACGGTGTTTGATTGGTCCCATTAGCTCGTAGCGTCGGCTGCGTACGGACCTAAGCTGAAACGAAAAAAAAAAAAACACGTCCATGCCTTTTGTCTTAGTGTCAAAAACACTGTCTCTAAAAACAAAAGCAAAACTACAACGCTGTTACCGTCAATTTATAAGTAGAAAGTAACGCAAAAAGTAACGTGCCTTACTTTTTATCTGTAACGGCAACTGCAACGCGTTCCTTCTATTTTGAGATAACATAGGTCGGTAACGCGTTCCTTTATTTTTCTAGTAACGAGTAACGTATTTCGTTACGTTTTTGGTATCGCCTACAACACTGCACTGTTAGCAAAAATAACACGCCCAGACGTGTAAACCGTTGTCCCATAGCGGACACGTCCAAACGTGTTCGTTTTACACGCAGCCATGTGTGTTATTCGCCTACACACGAGGTGCCGTGTAAACTTAACACGCTACTCCGTGTCTGCCTTCCGCAGACACGGTTGAGCGTGTTGGCTGAGCGTGCTCATAAAACATGGCGGCCAGCAGCCGAGAACAGGCGAGAGACGAGCCCAGCGAGCCGCGCGCCTTTCAGCCGAATTCGAAAGCACACAGGACGCGTTTGTTCTCGTTCGATGTCTTTTATACACAGTAAACAGTCTCCAAGCGGCGGACGTAGCTACGTGCAAAGGTACGTACGTGCCTCGTCGGTCGGTGGCGTCGGTAGCTACGACGGAACCGCTAGACAAAAAACGAATACCGAACTTACATGGATAAAGAAACTCGAGCATACTATGAAATGGGTCGGTACCTTGCGCCACCTAGTGAGGTTTCTAGCAGCCAGTGAAAAAAAGCAGGAGTCTGTTAATACGCTGAAACGATCACTGAATAGAACGCTCATATCACGACAACACGATACACGACACATACACAAACACAACAACGACACTGCGCCCGACAGTTTCTACTAGCAACCTTTCTCCCCGCGGCGTATATACACCAACTCATGTTTACAAACAAACCGGAGCGCCCGGAGCGCCCCTAGCGGACGCCACCGGCGCCGCGCATGCGCGATGGGGGTGTGGGCAACAAGCGCGCCGTCGCCCATAAACAAACCATTGAAACGCGATGTTATCGGCGTCAGTGTGAGTCCCCCTGCCCTTTTTCGCAATCGAATTGTTGATTCTACGTCTTCCTGGCAATGTCTGACTACATGAGCAGCGTCAGCGAAATTAACGAGGCTCGTTACACCGCGAAACTTCGAGTGAATAATCTGACATGCGGCGATTCATTCCGCGTGGACGCCGCAGAATGTACGCTAAAGCCTGATTCACCTGATGAGATTTCGCTCGCAATTTTCAGTCGCGACGTCGCTCGGGCTGCAAAAGCGTGAACCGTAGCTGAGATGGTCGACGTCAATACTGAAAATCGCAAGCAGAATCGGACCAAGTGAATCAGGCATAACAAGTTGGTGATGGCCGCTGGTAAACAATAATCAATATCTCCATGTATCTACTGTTTACGAAGAGCCTGCTTACCAACCTTCAAATTTAAGTCTTTTGAGGCCTGCACTTACTTCTTATCGCAAGGACCGGGCCAACTTTTGGTCTACGGGCCGGCGTCGTCTAAGAGAGCAGACGACAAGCAGAAACGTTTGAAAGAGCAGACGACAGTTTGAACGATCAGGCGGCCGTTTGAACTTGAAGACGCACTGAACGTAGTCCGCAGGTGGTCCGCACAACTTGACGGTTTTCTGGCGTTCATGTTGGAACAAAACAAATAAATCTGATGACCACAAGTATCCGTGAATTCAACCCAAAGTGCTTCCCGCCCAAGCAATCGTTGTCCGACGGCGTCTGCTTTTCCCTTTTCCCGGCACATATCCAGATTCTCGGACGAACCGAGCACGTGAAAACTGACCTTCAAACCTTTCTCGACACTTTTGGTACGGCCCCAGTCGCGGCGTTTTGACGATAAGGCAGGTTTTTGTCCGATTCCTTTCAAAACAACGCAGGAATACACGTCTGGCATGGGGACTTCTGCCCACAGCCCCAGACCGGAAGTGCGACCGGCGCGCCACCACCGCGCCGTGACGTCACAGAGATGAGTTCGTGTATAAGCTTGACATGTGCGGGTGAGCTCTTTGGTCGCTGACCGTTACAGACTTATAGAAGAAGAAACAAAACACGGCATAATGGACAGCCGTACTAAGAACTGTTTGCATTCAAAAAGTATGGAGGCAAAATCTGTAATGTTAGTCCGTTGCGAAAAACAACGATGTATTAATAATAAAGCTTAAACCGGCCATGAAAAAGTTCAAACTTTTGTTATTTTCATGCTCGACCAGTATTATGAGCAGTCCGACTAGCTTGAATCAGATTTAAAAAAACACAAATTGTTGAGATTTTATTATTATGTAACTAATAATAAATGGAAATGACCTTTGCGCAAAGCATTTTTTTATATATTCTTGTGAAGGACATCCGCCCAACACTTCACTTCCGCTAGTTGCGGTACGCGTACGAGAGCAGACGCCTTCACTTTTGGGGCGTTTTGATGCAGTTTGTTGTCGTATGTCGTGTCGGTGTCGAGTGGAGCGATGGGGCTTGGGAGTTTGTGACCGGTGTTATTCATGATCACTAATGTAACGCTGATTCAAGTTTTTTTTTTTTTTAGATTGCCATTATTTCGGACATTGAAAATTCAATGGGCCCGTGGCACTGCATTATGCTGAATCGCGAGCTCCTTCTCTGTTGACGTCGTTTTCCTGGCACCACTCGTGGATACTGCAAGCGTTTAAAACAGTGGGCGCCGTCTCGCCTACATCTGCGGTGACGCACTCGACCTGTCGAAACTTATTGCTTCCGTCATTTTGGAGTACGCAAGGCAGGTATCTCGTTGCTCTGGTTTCGGTTATAAAAGCAAGGCAAAACGCTCGTAGTTCCCGCCCTCAGTACACGTTGGACATCTTCCACACTTTGACACCGGATAACTGGATAAACGAGGATTTATATTTACTTCAAAGGTCACTGTCACCGCTTCCTCACCGTCGAGCAGCAGGATCAGCTGGCGGCAAGCCACCGATCAAAGGCTTGAGCATCAACAGCCCAAGTGCACTCGGTGCCGATGCTGGCGATGCGGGTTTCCGTCAACCGGTAGCCCAGCACAAACCGTGACCGTTCCAGCTCTTCGTCACGACACGGTGTTGCAGAGAGCAGGGTAAAATCTACACGGAGCACCGAAGCAAACGCACTGTTATCGTAAATCTTGGCTTGTGATTGTGCCTTTGTAGATCACCTTATTCGTTTTGCTGGAGACGCAAAGGACGGGTATAACAAAATCGTTTACATATTCCCTTGCGAAAAGCGCAAAACACGGAGTCCGCACCGTCCTGACTTCCCCTCAGTGGCGGATCTAAGGGGGGGGGGGGGGGACGCGACGGGGGTGGCCGCCCCAAACAAAGTCGACCTCCTTCCTTCCCCCTTCTCGGAGGGCAATTTGACATGGGTGGACCCCCGGTGCACACGAAAGAAAGGGAAAATAGTATTCTTACAAACTTTCCGCCCCCCCCCTTAAACAAAAGAAGAAAAAACAAACAAAAAAACAGAGTTCTGGATTTGCCCTTGCTTCCCCTGTCTTTTACCTGCTTTAGAGCAGTTTGGACCTGCTAGTACGTATGCCTACTGAAACTGAAACTTGAAACTGGGGGCAGTGCCAGCGAGAAAAAGAGACAAAGTTGGGAAAGCTTGCTCGCTCTCCCCGATTTCTCAACTCTCAGCAGAGTGTCGAACCGAAATTTATATCGGTTCGGTTCGGGTTCGGGTTCACGCCTTTCGGCTCAGTTCCGGTTCAGTTCCGGGGAGCAAAAAATAACGGTTCAAACCGGTTTGAACCGGTTCGAACCGGTTTGAACCGCTAAATTGAGAATATTTTTTCCGCGTTGTTTTGGCAATAAGCCCGTTTTTCACCGTGAAACGAATAATTATACAGCTTTTTATCATTCGTACAATCCACTTTTACTTCACGAGCCGGAAATTTAAAAAAAAGATGGATCTATTTACTTTTGACGAAACAGTAAACGAAAAGCTAGATTAACATACAACTGGTCATGCTTAAACGCTCAAGATCAGGGCCGGTTTGCTCACCTTGCGGCCGCGGCTGCGGCTGCGGCCAAGAGGGATTTTTGTGTCACGTGACCAGCTCCATGGGGATAAGAAAGTACCTAGCGTCCCTGCCTAATGGCGGAGAGATCCGTATCGCTTCAAGCAAAAAAACCTAGTTTCGCCCGCAGAAACTGACTGCAGGGACTTTCAACTGGAGTCCAATTGATCGCCCCTTTATACTGTACGAGCGGCAGGTAAAGTTACGGCCAGGGAGGGTAAATATAAGCCAAAATAAAGGAAAAAACCACGCGAGTTAAAAACGGTGGCAGTATAATTAAATACCACCACCAGCGCCGGTGGCTCGCCTTTTCTGCTGTGGTCGAGAGGTTAGAGTGTCGGTACTTCGCGTCGCGGCGTGAAAGTCCCGGGTTCAAATCGCGCGAGAAACTCCCTCGTTTTTTTTCTTTGTATTTGACTGCACTCCCACTAAGACTGTAGACAAGGCCCTATGAGCTCTATAAGATCATTGGGCGGGTAGTTCTGACTCACCAGTTCGTTGTTCATGACCTCGGAAGAGCACATACATGTCTCTGGCTTCCTTTACCAACTTTCGCCACGCCTCCTGCATCTGCCGTACACTCCGCAAAAAGTTGACATTAGGGAGTTTTTGTAGACCGCGTTTCCCCTCCGCTAAGCCCTCCGCAACGAAGCAGCCGCTACTGCGCCGGCGCGCCGATAGCCTTGACTGTAGAGTTCCCACTAGCGTAGCTGTTTGCGGAGAGCGTTGCGGGACAGCGGAAACGATCTACGAAAACTCCATTATCTTCCCATGCCCGTCTCTTCGTTCGCCAAGTAACTGTGCTGCCGAATTTCTCTAGAATTTGTTGTTTCCGTTTTCCAACTGCTCTAATTAATTCCATTTGTTGATCCAAAGCCATTTTAGGCGTTTGCGTAAGTGAGATGGGTTGCGATCTCGACGCCTGATTCATTTTTGCGTTCGGTTGTGATAGTCTGCTATTCTAACTAAAATTCAACAAGTAATGTGTTAATATTAGAAAACGATTGCCACAGCAAATTGTAAAGAGTAAAAATATACCTTTTATCACATTCCATGCTAGTAAAAGTATGATATTTTTTATTTCGGTTTTTCTACTTTCTCAGACGTTTGACTTGCTGTCTTGCCTGCAGGATTTCGCTCAATCAATGCATCCACAGCTGCTAGTCTTTTTTTTCTTTTTGCTTATTTTTTTGAAGTTTTTTTTTAACTGTCACAACTGCAGTTTTTATTAGTACTTAATAGGCGTCGCCTGTTATTGAAAGAAGTCGTAGCAAGAGCGTTGTATATTTAAAAACAGATAAAATTGTAGTTGCTGGGGAAAGGATGCTTGTTTCGGCTTCGTTTGTGTGAAAACCATACCGATGCTGTTACCTTGGTTTCCTTTTAATGAACATTATGAAACGATTGTATTAGCGCGTTAACTTGCCTTGATCTTTTCTTTTCTTCCCGGTGTTTCGATTGAACAGGTGCGACTAACAGTGAAAACCGTCTAAGGGGCAGTAGTGCAAGTGGATGATTTGTAAAAAGGATTACAGTTAAAAAGTGAGACACGCGTAAAATACAAAAAAAAACAACAAAAAAACACAAGACGTTCCTAGCGCGATTTGAACCCGGAACTTTCACGCCGCGACGACGAGTACCGGGGCTCTAACCTCTCGACCACAGCAGAAGACGTGAGCCGCCGGCGCTAGTGTAAGAATATAAATATACTGCCACCACTTTTATCTCGCGTGGTTTTTTCTTTATTTTGGCTCATATTTACCCTCTCTGGCCGTAACTTTACCTGCCGTTCCTACTGTATAAGAGGGCGGTCAATTGGACTCCAGTTGAAAGTCCCTGCAGTCAGTTTCTGCGGGCGAAATTAGGCTTCTGTGCTTGAAGCGATACGGATTTCATCGCCATTAGGCAGGGACGCTAGGTACTTCCTTGTCCCCATGGAGCTGGTCACGTGACATAAAAATCCCTCCTGGCCGCAGCCGCAGTCGCGGCCGCAAGGTGAGCAAACCGGCCCTGGTTGTTTACCTCAGTCACATATATTTTACCTGAATTGATAGGTATCACGAAGGCTGGTAGGTCACCTAAAATACCCGTGATTGGTACAAATTCGCGTGGCAGTATTAAAAGTTGAATCCTAATTGTGATGTTGAACTTAAAAATTAATTTCAGTGCACTAAATCATAGAATGGGCACCTCATCGCCATATATATCGTGAAATCTAATTTACGAAATACGTTTCACAATATATATGACGACCACTGAACTAAAAGCAATCATATTTTCACAATGTGACGAACGTTTTAGGACAAGCCCTTGCAGTCTACCGTTTATAGAAACACTGATCACCAATCACAACGCTTGTTTTCATGACCGGAATTGTTTAAACTCAGCACGGGGATGTAGGCGAATAATCATGCAGAAGAGTTATCGGATTGATTACTCTCATTTATACCTACCTTCATACTCAGATCGAATCTGGCCTTTTATAGCGCATACTCAAGTGCACATCTTCGGCCTAGCTTGGCTGTTGATGTTCTTGACAAGATGCCGGTAAATTAAATTTGCAAATAAGTATCGCACTTGCTAATTGGTGAGTTTTTTTTAATTGAAATAAACTACTATTTCATACTATGACGTTGGCGCTACTTAATTGGGTCACTTTCTGAGGGTCTGCGTGTTCCGCCACGCGCCCCTTTGTATTTTGTTTTTGTCCAGCCCACAGACACATAAAAATGTTGTTCATCATATAAAAAAGGCAATAACAGACTTCTATGTGTTTGAGATGGTAAATAAGTGTCAGGAACACATAGTTATTTAAATCAGCTTCAAAATCAGACATTTGTTTAAGCTCTCCCAAATCATTTTAGACGTGTCTATCGAGGATAAAAACGCCGGGAAATATTGGCAGCGCAGATACTAGAAAATTTGAGGTGCATTTACTTATTACGTATATCTTTAAGGTGATTGGGTCTTTATTTATGTTGTCAAACATTCAGTCAGTAATTAAATACCGTAAACGACTTAATTTTCGCAAGGACCTAATTTTCGCGAATTTCACAAATCGCCTACAATTCGCGAAAAATAGATCCCGCGAACAATTCTGTTAAAATGTAAACACATTGGAATCTATATTGAGATCCCACGGGTCGTGAAAATTAGAACCCGCGAATTATTCCGAAACTTCAGCTTTGACATAAATCGCGAAATATTGAGCCCGCGAAAAATAAGTCGTTTACAGTATATTTTATTGTAATCAATAAATTTGACTGGAGGAAGTTTACATAACCGCTTGAGACCGACAGGGGAGAACGATACTCGAAAATACGTCATATGTTGAGTCTTGGGAAACGTGCTTCTTTGTTCGTTGTTTGGCAATGGAAAACACCGGGTCGCGGGGTATTCCCAAAAGAACTGTGTGCTCACATACTAGATCTGAAGGCAAATGCACGAAATGTGCAGAGGAATAATAAATGGTATTCTTCTAAATAATCATATACACAACGCCTTACTGCAAAACGATATACGTAGAGTTGATGCATGCAATGATATTCCTAATTACACATAAATAGCGCGAAGAAGAAACAATATATTTCTAATATAAATTACATTTGGACATTAGCTTGTACGAGCTTGGACCTTCACAAAATACTGTCTATGGAGGCTAATGTTATATTCGGTTTTACGTGCACTTGTTTGGGGCCCTCACTTTACAACTGTTTTCTCGGTCATGCGCACTCTAACATCTTATTAGGCTGCCGCAGACCATCGCGAAACTGTTATATATACTGCACAAATTTACAATTTTCAGATACACTTTTGCCAGTGTTAAGAACATCGCATTTCACTAGGAAACTTAACTGTTTAACATGGTTTGCACGTGACGTCATCGCACTATATGCTGGTGGTCATTGCGATTTGTTCTTGCTGAGAAAATCAAATCCGGTGGTGCAAAATACACACTGCAGAAGGTTTGCGCTCAGTGCAAGCCATGTATTTGAGAGACACAAATTATTTTTGGTTCTTGCAACGTGGTGAGGAACGGCGCGAGCGTCTGGCACAACGATAACGTGCTTTCTGGCAAAAGTATTTTTGCAAACCAAGTAGTTTTCTAGACGACGCTTTCTGATCTCTGCCGAAGATGCGGAGCAGAGGAATCTTTAGAGCACAGTATGTTTTAAAACTATACCCCCCCCCCACCCCCTTTCCCTCTTTTTTCTTGTTTCGACGCTCTTTTAGAGAACACCTTCATTCCTGAGAAACTACTTCCTCCGTTTGTGGATGTTAATTAGACAATTAAATTGGTGTCAATTGTGAACAGTAATAGTGCATCTATTTTATTTTTCACACAAAAACTGTGAGGTTAGAACAAAATACGGTGGTGGTCAAAGCTTGGGTAATAACTTTATAACGACACTCCTGCCAGAATTAAAGCGGCTCTCAACGTTCGACAGTCCCTCTGAGGCCACTAGGATAATTCTTTTCTGGTATTTCTTTCGTACATTTGTACTTCTACTTATCGTCCGATTAATAAGCCACATTTAGTTCTTTCCATGTTCATATTCTCGAGGAAAACTTTCTGAGACAATTCAGCAACAACGAAAACATGTTTGGGTGCCTCTATGATGTGTACATGTAAAATGAGTAGTGTAACAATTTTTAAACTTTCGGTAAATACCGCTAAGAGCTAATCCCTGACGTTAATAGCTTTCAAAAAAAAAAAAAACATCCATTAGTCCTTCTCTCCATTCGATGGCTGACAAAGGAAAAACAAAGGAAAGAAGCAGCATTCCCCTCCTCAACTAACTAGGACAAGTGGCCACGTGATCTGACACTAATTATATACCGTCAGTGTTCATCACAGTCATGCGATGCGGTTGGCAAAGAATAAAGCATATTTAGACATTGTTAGACTTCGGCTATTCTCATCTTTGATTCAACACGAGCCATTACCCGTGTTTGGCAATGCGATTGTCATGAACTCTAGTACTCGACTCGCGCTCATGACAATCGAGTGCTTCACGGTATCACGTGACTCGCAATGGGGAGTCGTGATGTCATGTGACATCACAGTGTCAACAATGCCAATAAATCTTGTAACGTTCTCAATATACCGATCTCACCAAGCGTTCTGCACATGCGCGAAGCCGCCATAACTTTCGTTCAGAGGTTGCACGCGGCAACGCCTGAGAGAGCTCGTGACACCTCGTGTTCTGCACTCGCAGAGCTCCTGCGAGGTTGTCGCTCGTGCAGAAAGACTAAAGTTCCCTCGATGCATTGCGGCAGCGGTGGCGTAGCCAAGCTGGCTGGTAAGATCGGTTTATTTCAAGGGATACTGAACCAAGTGATATAGACCTATTGCTATATTACCCAAGCATCAAGGAGAATGCAGGGATTGGTGTTCCACGCGCCGCACGTGCTGGCCTCAGCAGTAGTAAATTTTGTAAAGCAAAAACCTAAAATAAATTGTTATCTTGCACGCGCGTTCGTCAACGCCTTGTTTTGGTTAGTTACTTCGAATATTTTATACAGGGAAGGCGTGCGCGTGTGGCGCGTGGAACACCAATCCCTGCATTCTCCTTGATGCTTGGGTAATATAGCAAATGGTCTATTTAGTGTCCATAATAAGTGGCGCACGTTCTTTCCACGAGCCAGCAGCCGCCGGTGTGCGTGAGCACACGCAACAAAAATGACGTCAAAGACCTCCATTCGCGCTTAAATGACGAGCGATTGTGCAGCCGAGATGTCCTAAGTAGGAACTCGCTTTGTAGCACTTTCACACGAGCTACGGCACAAGGTGAAACGGTCAAGGTATTGCTCACAGGAACGTGCCACGTATCAAACTACGTCATACTCCTTCGCTCATCGGATCATCATGCATTTGCAACGAAACTAACAAGGCAGACCATCAGCGTCATTCAATGCATCTACTTTGGCCAAGTTTGATGACCCCGTTGAAAGTGGGCGACCGCATGTCACCAACCCTCAGTGACAATGTATTTGAACGGTTCATAGATTGGACCCATAGACATTGCCGCGAGCACTCGATTGGAGCATCGTCAGTAATTGCATAGCTCGAGAACCGCATGTGCGGGCCGTAGCCAGTAGTACAATCGCTGTAAGACGACAAAGCCGAACCATATACAATGTCTGGAACTCAGCGCGTGTCCGCGTTTGTCCAACCACCTTGCGTGGCTAGTCACTGTCGAATATTATCATACCGGATGGCGTGCGCGTGTGGCGCGAGTGAACACGAATCGCATGTCTCGTTGATGCTTGGGTAATTATTAGCAGGTGATCTATTTAGTGTCCATAATAAGTGGCGCACGTTCTTTCTCATGAGCCAGTAGCCGCTCGGTGTGCGTGAGCGCACGCAACACAAATGACGTCAAAGATCGTCGCATTCGCGCTTTAAGATGACAGTGAAATGTATGGGCTTCGGGCCAAAGGAGAATAAAGACAAGTTTTTCATCTACACAGTGGGGTCTGGTGTAAAAGGTAAGCGATTAATTGGACTAACAAGCACGTAGATTAGATGAAAAGCCTGCCTTTATTCTCCTTCGGCCCGAAGCCCATGCATTTCACCGACCTCTTAAAGGGCCTCTGACACGCCAAAAAAATAATTATTTTTTTCGTGCTAGGCGTTGAAATGGCATATCAGGACATCACAAAAAAATTGTTTCACTATAGAGTTGCGTAGTTTTTTTTTATAAAAAATAGAAATACGAGTCCCAATTCAAAGTTCCCGCCGTGCACTGTGACGTAACAGTGTACCGCAAGGTGTCGGGGCGGTCAGAAGGGAGGCATCGACCTACGTCACTAAAAGTGAGTTCACCGGAAGTCACGTGAGTTTCACTCCTCGTGCTCTCCGCGACCGTGCCTAAGATTTTTTGTTTTATTCTGCTTTTCGTACGAGCGATTGTAGAAAACGAAGTTTCAGTTCCGCTAGCTCTTTACCGCTGAACCGTTGGTTAGTTTGCGTGCTGTAAAATTTGAGGACGAAGAGTCAGTGGATCGACGTGATGGAGGTCAATGATGAAAGCGTTGCGAGTACAAGCCAGTGTACGAGTGCATGCCATCAGTCCGATCATACAGAGCTATACTAAGCGCAAAACAAGCTATCAAGTTTTGAAAAAAAATTTCAGAACGCTCGCAGAAATTAGGATTGCTAGCATACGACACGCCCGATCGCATTGCTGAAGGTTCAGACACCGAGGTCGTTGAATCATCGGATACTCTCCAGGCTAAAGATGCCTGCCGTCTAAAGAATACGAACTGGTTTGTGTACAAAGTACAAGTAAACGTCGAGCACAAAGTATGTATTTTGTCTATAACATGGGTAGAACTTGTTTACTAGGTGCCCATGCGGCCGATGTATGTCTCTCGGAAATGCATGCAGTGTGATCTCTTGTTCAGTTGCTGAAATACCGGGACAGTCCCTCACACAGCACCTTCTAGGCGTTGTAGTTGATCACGTCAATTCACTGACTCCGCTTCTTCTACCTTTACAGCAACATTAAGCGATGAAAGGCAAATAAAATAAACCTTGTCTGCTTCGATCGCTCGTGGAGGTGCGGAGAATAACAAAAATATTAAAAAAAATATTACACGCGCTCGCGGTAAGCACGAGGAGGGATACAACTCACGTGACTTCCGGCGGTGCCTACCTTCTGACCGCCCCGACACCTTGCGGTACACTGTTACGTCACAGTGCACGGCGGGAACTTTGAATTGTGCCTCGTATTTCTATTTTTTATAAAAAAACTACGCAACTCTATAGTGAAACAATTTTTTTGTGATGTCCTGATATGCCATTTCAACGCCTAGCATGAAAAAAAATTTTTTTGGCGTGTCAGAGGCTTTTAAGCGCAAATGGAGGTCTTTGACGTCATTTTCGTTGCGTGTGCTCGCGGACACCGGCGGCTGCTGGCTCGTGGAAAGAACGTGCACCACTTATTATGGACACTAAATTCCTTGGTTCAGTATCCCTTTAAATCAACTGGACGCAGAGAGTCACGTGACTATGCCGCGGGGCCACGTGACGTGACGTTACTTGACAGCAAGTCTTGAGCACCTTGATGTCGCGTGACCACGTGACACATGATTTATCACAGCACCAATCCAAAAGCACCGCAAAAAGCCACAATTTTTTAAACATTGCAATTCGGTATTTGACAATTTGATCAATACATAGAAATAGAGCTGCCCATTTTTATTTCTCAAACATGCGGTCTGTAAAAAAAATACCGTGAACCGTTTTGAACCGGTTACCGTTATATTTTTTTCCGGTTCAGTTCCGGTTCAGTTCCAAAATGGCGGCAAAGATTTCGGTTCGGTTCAGTTCCGGTTCGGCTAAAAATAACGGTTCAGTTCCGGTTTTCGGTTCGGTTCGGTTCCGGTTCGACACTCATGCTCCTAAGTGATTGGTACCATAATAAATGCACTAACGCCTGTCCCCAAAATAATGAAAAAGCACTATGTTCACTACGTAAAAAATAGTCTCACTTCATGCATCTGTGGGCACGTAGAAAATGTTGCCCTAATTTATTCGCACCGCATGATGAGCGCAACAAACTCACACGAGAGTTACAGAAAAATATCGGTGGTGAATTAAGGGGGATTCAACCGCTATTTATTTGTACCCTTTTCCTCATAGATGGCGCAGAATTTTTCCGGAACAAACGACTTGCATGCTCGCAGCTGCGCGTGCAGGTCGGGCGCTCGAGGTGGGCTCGGGCCACGGGCTGTTCACCGCCGATCTCGAGCTAGGTCTTCTTTGCTCTGCGTCCGCCGCTGCAGGAAGCGGCCAACAGGCGGCGCGAGATACGAGCCAGTACATACGTAGATTACAGTGGCTTACAAAACGTAGAATAAGCTCTGATTTCCGAATGAATTCGAAGTTCCGTCCACGTTCGAAATTATCGAAAGCACAAGGCGCAGCGTTGCGGCCGTTTGGACCACCACAATTCACACGCAAACGTTGTTTTGCAACAAAATAAAAGTAATAATAATAATAATAATAATAATAATAATAATATATAATATATATATAATAATAATAATAATAATAATAATAATAATAATAATAATAATAATAATAATAATAATAAAAGATTTATTTTCAGAGCTTAATTTAAAGCTAGAAAACAAAAAAAAATAAAGTGGCAGTTTTGCTCTTCCTATGTCCTATATCGGCCTGCTCTTCGTCTGAATACTGGTTTGAAAACCCGCTCCCAGGATGTGTGCAGTAAAGCTCATCTATCCTGGGAAATGTGGCGCCAATCATTTTTGTGGAAATGCTCAAGACACGTGCCGCGCGCCACTTCTGGGAAGAACTAGAGCCACTACGAGCTGCGCTTATAGTATCCGCACTCTGTTCCGCAACACTGTTGTGGGCGCCGACATTTTGGTGGTTGTGCAGAGTAGACGCAACTGCCGATCGTCATGATTCAAAAATGCTACTTCCTCAGCATTAGATTCAGTGTTAGGAGGCTCATATAATATTGCTTTGCTCTGTCGCGAACTGTTTAAACATATGTGGACGACAGAAAAGGGTTTCCTGTGATTTCAGATAAATCCTCAGATAACTGGCAACCATGATTTTAAGCCACAATATGAACAAGTGTCGTTACTCTGAAGCGAAGCTTATTTAGTGGCACTATAGAAGAACATGTCGTCTGAAATCTAGCTCAATGCTCCGCTGTTCCGCCATGATCTTCCCTATAGTGTCACTAAATAAGCTACGCTTCAGGGTAACGACACTTGTTCCTATTGTGGCTTAAAATCATGGCTGCCAGTTATCTGAAATCACAGGAAACGCTTTTACGTCCTTTACAAATGTTTAAACGCTTCGCGACAGAGCAAAGCAATATTACATGAGCTTCCTAACATCAAATCAAATGCCGAGGAAGTCGCACTTTTGAATCATGACGATCGGCAGCTTCGTCTGTCTGTACAAGCACCAAGATTGAGGCGCCCACAGCAATATTGGGGAACAGTGTGCCGACCCTAAGCATAGCTCATTTAATGGCGAGGTCCACACTTCTGCACGTCCAGAGGTGTGGACCTTGTCGACGAGGTCCTCACTTCTGCGCGTCGAGTCAAAAGCAACAAGAAGCAACCGTTTCCCACCCGTGAACTGCACCAAGGAGTTCTCTGTCCAAGCAAATGGCGCAGCTCTACTACTCGTCCACTATCGCGCGCCAAGTGCACAGCAGCGGGGGCTAAGCTCGGCGCGGAGAGATCGAGGCGAGTTCTCCGCCAAACTCGCCGACCGCCGCGATTGGTCGGCGCCGTGCATGACGACACGCGCCGACACTCCCTAGATCGTGACGTCAGAACGGAGGGTTTGAGGCGGTCGGAGAGTTGCATATTCGGAACTCGCGGCGAGATGCTGTGACGTCATTGTGACGTGGCAAAAGCCGCCGCGGATAGGAAAAGCTTGCCGGCTCCGACCTAGGCGAGTTTGGGCGAGTTGGGCGCGAGATGAGGGAGAAGCGTCCAAAATGGCAGCGTGTTTGTTCGTGTTTCACCGTCGGCGTAGGTATTTAAGCCACGCCAATGTGTTTGACATGGACGACGTTGATTTTCAACAAAACTATCGCCTCTCGAAAGACGTGGTAAGGTGGCTGTGCGATGAACTGCGTGGCGAACCGGGCTTGAGGCGATGGAGCCGTGAATGGACCGTCGTCCCCGTCGTGAATCCTACAAGCAATTTCTACGAAGTGAATCCTAGAAACAAATGTTTTTACGACAATCTGCAACCAAGAACGCAATTTATCATTACCTACAGGCTTTTACAATTATTTTGATGGTTTTCTGCGCTGCGTAGATGCAAGATAAACGCACTTGATAATATTTAAACTAAAACAGAGGATAGAAGAAAAGCAATGTACATGAATGGCGCAGACTAACAACTGTGTAACTTCTTTCTCATCTTTCTCCCTCCACACCGTATTTTGACAAACAAATTGGTCGTTAGTTGTTATACAGCAGGAGAACATGCCAGAACATGGCGATATTGTTACCCACTGTAGATAAGCAAATTAGCCAGTGCAGTACGACTGCTAGCCTGGGGTCTTTAACGTGCACCACGTAGTAGTGATCCACGACCGCACGCCGGTACGATGCTCATCCAGATCGACACGGGCAGGGGTGGGGATTGAACCCACGATCCTGGGTTCTGCAGCACGAGCTTTCGCTCCACGTGCACCCTATTTCGAAAAACATATTGTGGCTGTGTGGCGGTGTGGGGGAGAAAGATGAGAAAGAAATTACACAGTTGTTAGTCTGCGCCATTCCTGTATGTTGTTTTTCGTCTATTCTCTGCTTTAGTAGGCCCGTTCACACTCTTGCGACCGAGTACGACCGAGAGAGACAAGACCGGTTTTTAATCCTCTTGCGACTTCTTAGGACCGGGGCGCTGCTGCGGAGCTGGTCCTAAGACGTCGTAAGAGGATTAAAAACCGGTCTTGTCTCTCTCGGTCGTACTCGGTTGCAAGAGTGTGAACGAGCCTACCGAT
The DNA here is from genome assembly GCA_037355805.1 of Ixodes ricinus. NCBI lineage: Eukaryota > Metazoa > Arthropoda > Arachnida > Ixodida > Ixodidae > Ixodes > Ixodes ricinus. Next base: position 20,553 of record JAZHYW010053874.1, read on the forward strand.
TCTTATTTGTCATTTACGATTTAAATAAAAGAATTGGGTTGTGTGTATGTTGATACAGCCTAAATCTTGGTCTGCCTCAACGGGCGACGATTCTCCCAGCTGTAGATGAGAAATTTAGCCAGTGCAGTACAACCGCTAGCCTGGGGTCTTTAACGTTCATCCCGCAGTAGTGATACACGACCACACGCCGGTACGATGCTCATCAACATCGAAACGGGAAGGGGTGGGGATTGAACCCAGGATCCTGGGTTCTGCAACGGAGCTTTCGCTCGACGTGCTCCAAGCTGGTGTGCGCTAGCCCAGCCGGCCACCGATCCCCCGATTAAAAAAAAAAAAAAAATTAAACCCTTCACTGCGGAGCGTAGGGACAAATCGGAGCTACGCTGGGGAACTCGCCGCCGCCGGGGGGTCGGAAATGTAAGAGGAGGAGTGGGAAACTCGCCGGGGCGGAGTCAAAAGAAGCTCCTCCCCTCCCCCGTGACGTCGCATCGGAGAGATTCCCGCCGAAGGCGAGCTTAGCCCCCCAGATGACAACATTGGAAACGGGTATGGCAAGAAAGGACACTTTCCGTCTGTCTGCCTGTCAGCGAAAAAGAACCACTCAAATACACAAAGCCATGTTGCACTCGAGTTATCCTCGTAAATTCCATAAGTTGAAGGCGCTGCCGGCAAGAGCAGACTAAATTCATTTGATAAAATTCACGCTTACAAGTACCGCCAACCATTGTTGTGGAAACGCGCGAGACACGCGCGAGGAGCGGGTGCTCCGCTGCCATTCGCTTCGAAGGGCCGCTCATTTCAGTACTGCGCCGATAACTGCTTCCAAGGGCCGCTCGAGACACGGGCCTCGTGCACTGGCGCATTTGACGCCACTTGCAAGACAAACGCAAACATATCGAAGGGCTTTAGTCCAAAGAAGGATCGGTAACCAAATGCAATAAAGAAAGAAAAATAAGATCGGTGGTTGAGTGGGCTAGAGCACACCAGCTGGGAGCACGTGGAGCGAAAGCTCGCGCTGTATAACCCAGAAATCCTGGGTTCAGTCCCCAGCCCTGCCCGTTTCGATCTGGATGAGCATTGTACCGGCGTGCGGTCGTGTATCCCTACTGCGTGGTGCACGTTAAAGACCCCAGGCTAGTGGTTGTACTGCACTGGCTAAACTGCTCATCTACAGCGAGTGACTCGTCGCAACTTTAAAATGGCTGACCAACGACTCGCTGTATAAATATCCACACAACCCCGATTATTATTTCCAGACAGGTAAGGCTGCACCCACGGTGGAAGGTAGCACCGCTTCATTCCACCGTGACATAGTAAGGTCACTGTTGAAAGAACTGTTCATAACGGACAATAGCATAGTGAATTCCCGAGGTTATTTATGAAGACAGTAAAGTTATTTAGAGGTTCATTTGATTTTGCCTGAAAATTAGAAAGGAGGAGAGAAAAAAAGAAACAAAACGTACGCCTCACCTTAGGTAAGAAACGTATTTTCTACCTATTGATGGCCCGTTTGGTTTTCTTAGTAATCCGCAAAACGGGAAGTGCTAAATTTACAAACAAAAAATTGTTTCGGGCGCCACAATCTTAACGTCAAATTCAATTTGCATCTCGGAGTAAGCACCTGTTTGTTGGTTAAGAAAATAAATTGTAATTGTTTTAAATAATAGAAATGATGCTTCTTTTTTTTTTTTTTCATATCCAATAGCCACCAAACGAGGTCTACAGAGAAAAAAATATCTGAAATAATGTTTCATAAAAAAATGCTGTTAGGGATAAGTATTTTAGCCTTCCTTGCAACTCATTCAATTATTTTTTTCTTCCAATTAAATATTAGTGGGTGCCTTTGTGCGCTTTGCTTAGGGTGGAGACATCTGACCATTTCATCCCACACTTTTATTTTATTCTTTTTTTTTTGTTCAGAAGCGCGTGAATGAGCGTGTTTCGGCACGCGTTTGTGGCGCTGATTATACATGGGTTGCACGTGACGTCATATCCTTCCTCCTTTCTGGTGGCCAAAACCTGCTGTTATACTTCGTTTCACCTTTTGTGCTAGCGAAGGCAAAGCTGGAAGCGCGAGCACGAAAGTTCCGTGCCTTCAGGCTTTGCTCGAGCGCGCGCTAGCTGGGCAGAAACGCAAAAAGCGCTGGTCTCGCGCTTCTAGCTTTGGCTTCGCTCGCAGATAAATTGAAACGAAGTATAATGAAGCTGTGCTCACTCGTTTCCGCTCCCTCGCGACGCTCATGTACTGCTCGTAGAATAAGCACAGTAAAGGCTACGCTCGAGGAAGTTCGGCCACCAGAAGGGAGGACCAAATTACGTCAGTGCAACCTATGTATGGTATGGCGACATTTTCTTTTCGTAGATTTATTTGTATTTTACCCGTGAGCGCGTTCTGTCGGCATCGGGTACTACTAGAGTTCCTGTATAGGCTCCCTACGGGAGTCAGAGTTGCGCGTTCATGCATGGCATTCAGCTCCTCACCTGACTGAATTCGGCGAATAGCAGCGTCGCGCGTTCGAGGCGCGCGGCGCGCTCAAAAGCAGGGGAACGTACCGTCGGGGCGCGTGCAACCTCTACTTTGCTGCACGACACTTGATTCGGCTCCTCACGTGATCGGATCTCGGCGAATAGCGGCGAGGGCGGCACGCGGCACGTGGAATCCAACGCGCAACTCTGGCTCCCGTAGGGAGCCTATGACCTTTCCAAAAAGAGCGTGTGGCCGGTGCCATCTTGACTGTTCGTGCGTATGGCGCGTGCTTTCCTCGCTTTCTGAAGCGACGAACACGCACGTGCGGAGCTGTGAAGACCGCACGCGGGACTGTGATTTTGTAAACATTAAAAAGTCTATACAGGAACTCTAGGTACTACAAAGGGTGACAATACCCTAAGCAGAAGGACATTGAGGCACCCTACATATTAGGATATCTCTGTTCAACCCTGCACGATCTTAGGGTGCTTACGTGCCACGCTTGTAGCTTATGCAAGCGTTTGACCACGCGCGCTAACATAGCACGCAGAAAAAAACAGAATCAACAAAAGTATCGCCTTCAGAGCCTTATCAGCCCTTTCGCTAGGAGTCTGCTGATGTTACACTTCTTTGCAACGTTCAAAAAGTGCCGACCAACGAAGCCAACAACTGTAATTCTGTTGTGTCTATGGCAATACAGCGGGAAGCGAGGCAGGTCTGAGGGCATCTGGTGTCTTTGTTAAAGATGAAAGACAGTGCAGTATACCGCTGCTTGTCTAACGACTTTAACGTGTATCACGCAATAGCCAGAGTTGCGCGTTCATGCATGGCATGTGGTGCCATGCATGAACGCATTGTCTGAGGGCATCTGGTGTCTTCGTTAAAGATGAAAGACAGGGCAGTATACCGCTTCATGTCTAACGACTTTAACATGCATCACGCAATAGCCAGAGTTGCGCGTTCATGCATGGCATGTGGATTCAGCTCCTCACCTGACTGAATTCGGCGAATAGCAGCGCCGCGCGTTCGAGGCGCTGACATCATAACATGACAGCACGCCGGTACGATGCTCATCCAGATTGAAACGGACAGAGGCGGTGGATTGAATCCACGATCAGTGAGCTTTACAGCGCGAGCTTTCGCTACACGTGCTACCGATCCACGAGCACCGTGTCCACGAGCAACGAGACATCGCGGTCGCATTCGAGCTCGAGGAAAAACAACAAAAGCAACAAAATCTCCGGTTTGAGGCATTTAGTACTAGTGTCGCCATCTCGTTTAACAAGTTGGAAATAAAATTAACAGGGTGATTTTATTTACACAAATACGCAAATACAACAATATTTCGAATTCTCGTAATGGTCTTAAAATTAAGATTAGAGGCACCCCTAGTACGTACGGCCAAGCGTTTTGTCACATTTGTCTTGTAAATAATTGTATTTTCAAAAATGCCTCACAATGCGCTCAAAACAGTCAAAACAGTCATATTTCTGAATTTTATTAAAAATCTCCAGCGTTCTAAAAGAAAAATCCAAGGGCCGTACAACCTTCATTACGTTATCATAAGTAACCTCCAAAAGAATGAATACTCTCGTGCATTCCTGAAACTCAGGTTTGTGTAACAAAATTTGCCCATTGAGTGACGAGCGGTTGAATCCCCTTAAGTTTCCCTGAAATTCTGTATAACCGGTCGTTTGTGGGACCGAATCATCTACTCGAGCGGTGTGCGTCGCTGTGCAAACACGTCGCTGTGCAAACGCAGTCCAACAACACGAAGCATAAAAACGGCAGATTTAGGACAACAATCCAAAGTCCATTGTTCAATTAAAACGACATAATTTTGTTGAAAACGCCCGCGGCTTCTTACTCACGGTATGCGTCGGGAATCTTCCACATTTTGAAACGGAACGAAGGAAGATTTGCTTTTACAAACGCTCGTTGCGTCCTCCCGGACCAGGTGGACCGGATCAGCTGACGACGACGGGACTGAATTCGTTCAACCTCAACCCCACAATAACCAATTCGAGCTCCGTGTGGGTTTCTACCTCTAAGCACCGCACCACACACCGCGAACGTTTCGGCTCTTTGTCGCATCGCCGTGTTGCCCCAAACAGAACGAGATCGCCGAAGTCAACGCAGCGCTGTCGTGAACCTTGGCTTGTGGTTGAGCACTCGTGGACCCTTCGCTTTCAAAGCACACACGACGACTACGAATGATGCTTTCCGTCTTCCGTGAACATCACAGGGGCACGCCTCCGGTCACGTCTTCGCAACATGTGCTCGCAAACCGCCGAGTTGTACGCCGAGCTTGCGTCACCTCAGACCAAAACATGGATGGATGGATGGATGGATGTTACTGGCTATACCCTTTGTGGCGTGTGGTAGCTTGCGCCACCTGGCCTAGAGTCTAAGAGAGACAAACATTTGATTTCTCGCGCCCTTCTAAGCCAATTTTCTACCCCTAACTATCACCAGGTAGTGTGGGATATCACCCGGATGACCTTTGGCGGCGCCATGCGTTGTTGCCAGATTTTCTCCGGTCAAACAAAAACAACGAAAGCAAACCGGCTCTAGGTTCCAGCGTACATCGGCGTTGCGCCGTGGCCAGATTTTCTCTGTCAGCTCTAACGTAAAGATGACCTGCAAATGCAGCAACACTGCGGCCACCACGGAGCGCCGTAAATTCTGAGGAGGGTGCATGGGAAGCGGCACCTTCCCCCCTCCTGGTCCGTTTCGCTTGCAGTTGAAGGTTGAAGCAAAAACGAAAGCAACTGCAATGTCACGTGTTCAGATCGAGGACACGCTTTTTATATCCATTTTAACTGTTTAGAACGAGTAATTAGACCCATAACTTTATTTGTGGTGTGTAAAAAACTATATTCAAGACCCCTAAAATAAATACAAACATGGGCGACATGAGGCCGGAAGCCGCATTGCCATCGACAGAATCAATGGCAGCGAGGACGGTAAGCGCGGTGTTCGCCCCGTCCCGCGACTTGGCGTAATTGCTTTTGGTGCATATCTGTCCCCGAGACATGTTTCTTTCCGCGGCATTTGTCCTCACGGTCCTTTCTAGGTGTGTCCCCAAGCATTCCGGTGCTTCGATAGCCGGCAATGCTGCGGCCGTCACCGGGGGTGATGCGTGTTTTCGAGGTCGGCTACACGGTAATACGTGTGTGACCGAACCAAAACACGTTTTTTACAACCTCGCATGATTTTTGAACGAATTATCGGTTACTCAACGTGTAAATTTATGGTAATTTGTGTAAATAGCGTGTTTTTCACCCAACATATTCACCAAATACACGGGACTTGCTAACAGTGTGGCTAGAAGACGTTGCGAGGTCGATGCGCCTGCACTAGGGAGACCCCAGTGTCGCAGACCACACGGTGACCAGGCGTAGTCAACTTCTGAACATTGTCGGGAGTTCCAATTATACACACAGTATGATAATGTCATACAATGCGAGAACGGCAGTGTTAAGTATGGAGAATTCCTGCTTAATATTTAAGGTGATTTTTGTTAGAAAAGTTGATCTTTCCAGAGTTGCGTCGGCGTTGTTTTCTGTTTTTTTTAGCTTTCTATGTCGTGTTCGTCGTTTTGGAGGGAGCATTCGCGGGGTCATCGCGGCCGAGGTGGGAGAGCCTCCCCGCGGTCGTTAAGAAACGTCTCGGGTTGCGGTACGGAGAGAGCCCGCGCTTGGGCTGCGTGTGGCTTTTAACCGAGTGTTCCTGTGGATAGAGGGTTTCGCCGCTTAGTATCAAATTGTCGCCTTTTTACCCGAGGTAATAATTTAGCTGTTGGCGCTAGCCAGGCTGGCAAAAATGCAGAGAGCAATTCTACAAGGAATTTGGATTTGGCGGTTGAAGCGCCGGGCTGACAGCTCGCCGACCATTGGGCAACAGTGTACCACGTGGGAGTGGTGAAATTTGAAGGGATTGGTCGATCCCTGAGGGGAAAGGAGGCTCCTACGAGCCTACAAAGGAACGCCGAGAGGTTTCTCGGGGATTTGGCTTCGATTCGATTTTGGGAGACTGGGGACAAAAGTACTGGGTTTCATTTTGGACTTTTAACTCATGACTGTTGAGTTGTTTTGTTTCATTTTGGGACTTTAACTCATGACTGTTGAGTTGTTTTGTTTCATAAGTAAAAGTGGCCACACTGGCCACTGTAAAGCCAACCGACGTCGCAATGTGTTCAGCGGGATCGAACAACTTTCAGTATTTTTTTTATTATCAACTTCCCGGGGGATGTCATCATCGGGCGAGCACCATCATCGGTCATCACCATCCGGACCAGGACGCCCACCCCCACACGAGGCCCAAGGCAGTTGACTGGCAGGAAGGAGCTTTAATTGTCCGGCCTCCAGCGCGTGCTTCCTACCTTCGACGAGGCTTCGGCGTTTCGTGTACCTCGAACGCGCGCGCGCAGCCAAAGCACGGGTGGAAGGCACGGAGAATACGCTGGAGGCCGGGCGTTCCAAAGACGCGCCCTGATTGTCTAATTCTTTCTGCGACTAGAGGAAGTGATTCTAGAAAACATGCAACCTCCTTACACTACTGCATGATGAACATCAAAAAATGGAGGTTACCAGGCGCACTGAACTAGAATAAACAACACGCCATTTCTGAAGCTGCACTGAAGCTGCGCATCTCACCCCTTGTAAACGTGCGTACAACAGTACACGCGAATATGGTCAACCCCTACTTAGGGGAAGGGTAGATACTGTTTTAGCCCCGCGTGCCCGACCGCCAGATTTTTGTGAACAAATCTGCTACCCGATTTTCGAGGAACAATCGATTTTGACTTACGCCAACTCTGTCGTGTATGTACCGGATTTATTCGCGATGCAAAGTAGTAACTGCCTCACGAACTTAAACCTATAAGTTGTCCGTTTCATCAGTTAAGGTTTGTTATAGCGAAGGTTATAGATCGACGATCATAGGTTAATGGCCAGCAAGCATTCGGTACAAATCTGGCCGTCGAGGCTCTACGCTAGGTTTACTATTTTGTTTCTACTTCGAGGTGCCCAGCCGCCAGATGTTTCTGCATAAATATGCCACCCGGTTTCCGGGAACTATCGATTCTGACTTTAGCAAACTCACGTCGTACATGTACCGGAATTATTTGCTAGGCAAAGTTGTAACTGT
>JAZHYW010053875.1:0-10820 GCA_037355805.1 Ixodes ricinus
AAAACAGTTTAATTGGGACACGCATGTCAAAATGCATTTTACACGGAAGAAAAAAAATTTAGAGCGAGACAGGATTTAGTTTGTGGTCACCTCCTTTCAACTTGTTTTTTCTTGGCATTTTGGGCGTGTGGAGGAGAGGTGGATCGGCTCGGCCATCATGTTGACGTGAAAGAGTGTATGACCCTCTCATTGAGGTGTAGTGTATGACCATTTCGTGACGTCGCGGGAGTTTGTGCGCAGAATTTAAAATAAATCTTGCGTCACAATATTGCTTCAAAAAATTTTTTTTGCTTAAAAATTCATTTTTTTAAGGGAGATGGGGCACTTCTGCATTTGAGAAAAAACGCTTGGAATTGGCGTTCATTTTGGCCTTTTGAATAACAGATATCACCATTATATTTCAATGCGACGCGCCGGAGAGCCATAAGAGCAATTTCCAAATAGGGCTGAAGCCCCCGCCCCTCTAGCCTTGGGCAGCCAAAAGGTCCATCGATGACGTCACGTACAGCGACTCTCTTTTCGCGTTTTCTCGCGTTTCACACCACTTCTGCGCAGCAAAAAGGTTCGGGTTCACGGGCAATAGTACACTAGAATTCACTTCCTAACTCATTTTTTTCTCGAAGCTCCCCATCATCCCTTTAACACGCGTGTCCCAACCTAGACTGTTTAAAAAACTTTTTTTTTATTTTCAGTGTCACTTTAAAAGCATTAAAGTATTTTTTCTTCCAAACGTTTCATTTGTGATAAAATAGACACGAGGCATGCTGATACGTTTCTGAAACTCTGCGTTAGTGGTCCGTTTTATCTAATAAACTTTTGAAAGTGCAACTCCAACCCTCCTAAGAAAGAATTAGAATGATTCTCGAAAACAGATTGTAACCTCAAAAGTCTAAGGGATTGGTTGAGAGAGGTTGTGTTAGACTTCGAAATTCCATGACCTGATGTGGTTGCTTAGGTACACCCCCAAGAAACCTTTCACATCACATGGCTATGGTGTTGACTTTTAGGGTACATTTGACGTCGTAGGGGTAAGAAGGGACTTCTAAGACCTTTCAGCATGACAACGATGAAAAGTGACCTCCCGATCCAAGTGACTACTACTTGATGTTGCCGGAGAACAGACATCTCATGCCTGTGTCATTTTCATGTCCAAATGTAGCGAGGTAGATTTCAGTATTCACCCAACAGAGGAAATAGATCAGGAGGAGTTGCGAGAGGAGGAATGATCAAGAACGAGGAGGAATGATCAGGAATGTGAAGAGCAAGTTCATCTGCTGCTTTTGCAGGGGTTGTGGGAGACGTCAGAACGCCGAGCTCTGATTGGCTCTAAATGAAGGCAGCTTTCTTTGAGGCCTACCCACTATCCTTCAATCGGAGCCAATCAGAACTCGGCATTTCTGGCGTCACCACAGCCCCTGCAAGAGCAGGCAGATGAACTTGCGCACCGCAGACCGGACAGTCTGCCGTCAGTCAGTCAAAGAGCAACAGGCTGCAATCCTTCTTTGCATCCATTCATGCAGGGTGGCTCACAAGTTCCACGGATACCCCGGTGCGTGGACGAGAGGCCCGCCAGCTGCCTGCCGGCGCACGAGTGCAAAGACTGCCAGGATGTGAGCCCCACTCTCTTCACTCTGGCTCTGTGCCTTTGGAGGTCAATAAAGGACCCCCTACTCACGGCACGCCTTTCTCTTCCATCCCTTTATGTCCTGTCCCAGCTCCTTCTCTTTCTTCGTCACCTGCAGCGTAAACTGCTCACAGTGTTGCCAGAGATAGCCGGTGATAGTAAAAGTATTCAGGTTGCAAGTTTGTCCGCTTCTCTTGCAGGGGTTGTGGTGACGTCAAAACGCCGAGTTCTCAAAGCAAGCTGCCTTGAGGTCTACCCACTGTCCTTCAATCAGAGCTCGGCGTTTTGAGCTATCATCACAACCCCTGCAAAAGAAGCAGACAAACTTGCGCTCGACAGTGATTTTGGCGAGGCGCAGTGTGCTTGTGGTACTGGTATACGAGCATTTGAGGTGCTGGGTCATCAGCAAAGATGCTGATCTATAGTCGGTGACAGGTCAGGGAGCAAGTGGAAGCTCCTCCCACCTCTTTCCACTTTAGTAGAGCGAGCATTGGAGAGGAGGTGACCTCCTCTCCACCGTTCGCTCCACTGAAGTGGAGGGGTGGGGGAGCTTCCGCCGTTCTTGACCTGTTACCGGCAAGTAAGGTGTGTGCCTGGAAAAAAATAATTTGCTCTCTGAGGTGTTATTTCACCTCCTGGGGCTCCTATGCTAGACGCTGCGCGGACCAGGGACGAAGGGACTGGGACAAAAGCGTCGCTCTGCTGCGATTGGTCATCGCAGCAGACGGCGTTGTCCCGGTCCCTCGTCCCGCTTGGTCCCGCCGTGTAGCATGGGGCCCCTGTAATCAACTGGACTGGTGGTGAGATTGACACATGCCTCCCTAAGAGCAATTTTTGGAGATCAGTCCACTTTCGTGCAGACTTGTATGAAAATTTCTTTCAAAACAGTACTTAAAGCAGCTCTTTGCATTCCTGCAAATTCTATGAAGCACATCCTTTAAGAAAAATGAAAAATTTAAATTTCAATCCTACATAATTTTTTTTTTTTTTTAAAGACTATGCCACTCTTGTTTACAGCCCTGTGATGATCAGAAACAAAAGGATATTGCTTCTATGCACTGCCGGTTTTCGTGTATTGCCGGTTCAAAGTTTGAACGTTGAAGCTGACCACAAATACTCGAGTTTGCTATAATCCTTGCCCTTTGGATGCAAAGACTTCAGTTGTTTGTTATTGGTCATCTACCATGTAAGTACTTAGAGGTGTACAAATTGAATTCCCTGCATCCAAACACTAAAGGCCAGTTCGCCACTCTACGACCGATTATGACCGTGTTTCTTCGAACCACTCAAAATCTCCCTCAGTAAAACATTTTATTAGCGAGTAAAATCAGGGCTGCTTGATAGATATCGTCTAGTCCTTCTTAAAATCTCTCTTGACGAGAGAGTTCACGTGGCACCATCTGCCGGGTGGCCACGGAACTCTTGGCATTTCTGGCTGGTTCTTGGCCTGGCTCGAAAAGCTTTTGACAATGTTAAAAACGACCATTTCTCGTAGCTAGGTATGTACATTTGATATCACGAAAACCGGAAAACCTTTGCTCTAGCGAAATGCAGTTCCAGCGTCTCGCTCATAGATGACGCTGGCATGACAGCCGTGCTCTCTCCTCGTAAGAGATCGTAAGAACTCGGTCGTCGGCAAATGCAAGTGTGCGAACAAGCCTTTAGATGCACTCGTTTCGTATGTCCAGCGTGCTGGTCGCACTTTAATCATGCTTATTGGCAGTCAGTGATGCGAAGGGTGCACTGTCGTGTCTAGTTCTACGAGCGGGCGGGACATGGCCGGCGTCAGGAGCTGTTGAAGAAGTGCGTCCCGGCACAGGAAGCTCTGCACGCACCGCCGCTCGACGCCGGACAACTTCTGGGAGCTGGACTTCCCGGACACGCAGGAGTGCAGAGCCAGAGGTAATGTTGAGATTTCTCGTCATGGAAGTTCCTGTAGGCTGGTTCAGACGTTTCCGTCCAGCCGACTCACGTTACGACTGCCGGTGGCTGCCAGTAGTAGAACACCATATGAATGCGCGAAGAGCCGCCCCTTATTTTCAAAGTTTGGGACTAACTTTTCAAAATTACGCCCATACACAAATAAAAACAAAATAGTTTCGGATGTGCGTAAAAAAATGATGTACTGGCGATCACACGCGGCGGTCTTGAACGCCTTTATTCTGCCCGATCGTCGCAACCCACGGATCCTGGCGATCGAGTCCGACCGGCGTCGACAGTGGACAGAGTTGCACTTTTAGGCCGTCCAGTGAGTGCCTTTTTGGGGTTTGCATTAGCCATTCATTCCGTAGAAGTTCGCTGCTCGACATCGTCATCCGTTTCGCCGCCGATGTCGAGCGGCTGCAGTGTACCAGCGAGTCCGCCTTGGACCGCAGGGATATCCAGCACTGTATGCACATATTGTCAATGCCATATTTGCAACTCGTTGCAGGTCTACCGCAGAGCCGTATATAGAAAGAGTTTGGTAGCTAGGAGGAACGGACAGAGCCAGGGCGTGCACGAGACGCAGATAGAAGGCTCGACATGCTCTCTTGACCAACTAGAAACCGAAAATAATCCCCTAGCGGCGGTAGCAAGAAACACTTTTGGTAAGTGCGTAAAAGTTCAATAAGTAGCTCTCCATGGTTGAAAATATGGTACGTGATGCTTCGTTATGATTGTGCAAAAAAGTGAAATCAAATGTACTGCTCAAGCTCTGTTTCGCTCAATTGGAGTCCGACCACTCGGCGGTATCCCCAGCACTCGGCGCCTGGCGTACGATCGCGTCGATTGTTCTCCTGGATTGTGATTTTGCATGACCGTGATAAAAAAAGTGAAAGACGTTTACAACTTCTGTAACGCTGAATTAGAGCGCAGCTCTTGAGGAGGAGGAGGGGAGGGTACGGCAGGGACGGTATGCTCCTCCTCCTAATCCTTGCCCTCTCCTCCTGTCCTCCTCGCTCTTCCTTGGTACACGTGACGTAACGTGACCCTTACGAGGTCACGTGATCCTGGTGACATCACGTGACCCTCGTGAGGTCACATGTGACTCTGGTGACGTCACGCTGACCTTCATGAGATCACATGACTCTGAGTGACGTCACGTGACCCTCGTGGTCACGTGGCACTGTTAGCGCCAGTGTGCGGCCCTCGTGAGGTCACGTGACCCTGGTGGCGTCGCGTGACCACTGGTGATGCCACGTGACTCTGGTGACGTCACGTGACCCTAGGTGACGTCATGTGACCCTGCTGACGTCAGCAGGGCCATGTGTGACCCCCGCACGGTGCAGCCCCATGGGAAGTGTCCCGGAAGGGTCCCGTGACCAGGGTCACTGACCCTCGTGAGGTCATGTGACCCTCACGCGGTGCAGTATGGGACATTTCTCAATGCACCGTGCGGGGTCACGTTACCTCCTGAGGTCACGTGACCCTGGTCACATGATTGCACGGTGCATTATGGGACATTCCCATAATGCACCGCGCGGTTACGCCCGACGGCGACGCCACTCAAGCCGGAGACGGGCGCCTAAGAGCTGCGCTCTAAAAAAATCAAGGCGCCACATTTTCAGTGCGAGTGTAACACTGACGCACTTATTAATGTTGTTTCTCACGACCACCACCTGGCTATTATGCACGGCTTCCGGCTGGCCACATTCGAATCTGTGAGGATGCCCTGGAAAACGCCTGGCCTGCTCTCTGCCAAGGGCGCGTCCTCATTTGCCTCCTATACTTCCCAATGAATAGCCAAACTCTTTTTATGTACGGCTCCGGTCTACCGCACTCTAGGGCAGCGGTTCTCAACCATCAATGTTTCGCGGACCCCTTGTGGATCGGCGGAGATGATGGAGGACCCCGTTCGTGGTGGAGGGAGGGAAAAAGGTATAGGTTAAATATAACAATGATTTAATAAATGGATATGACTAAGGACTAGTGTGAAGTAGACTTCTCTTATTGACATACACACGAGAAAACTGCGCCCGAAAGCTGGAACATTTCTTCTTGATCTGAAAAAAGACAACTTTTATTGCCGGGCTTTACTAATGAGGCAGGGCTTCGCGGACTCCTAGAATGACTTCGCGGACCCCAAAGGGTCCGCAGATCCCCATTTGAGAACCACTGCTCTAGGGCATTAGTGACTGCTCGAAAGTTATACTTGGCCACTGCTCTCGGGTTGCGGGGTCCGCATAATCCAATCAATTAAGCAGAGCAAAACATTCACGAAACCCGACGGCAACATTCTGAAACATGAGCTTACCACCACGTGGGCCGAAGGCAACCGTAGATGATATGAGAGCCATTAGAGGGACAGCTTTTTGAAGCTTTACTCCCGTTATCTTTTTTATCTACATTTCAAAACACTGCAAAAACGAAAAGCACGAGCTGAGGTGCATACATGACGGGGTAAAGGTGGCAGAATGGAAACGCGGAGCGTGTGCCACACAGCATGTTGTGCTTCCTGTTGTGATGAATGCGAGACTTCCAGCTGTGCGCCACAACAAATGGGATCAACTCCTTGGCTTATTCCAGCAATCTAACATGTATATCTTCATCTCAGGTCACTTGGACAATAGATGAGCACGATACACTTTCGTCAGGTCAGACCAAAGTACGACAGTATGGCATGACAACAGACAGCTACGCGCGTATCATGCTATACACAAAAGACCCATAACGCTACATCCCCTTTTTCGAGTCAGCCGCAACTGTCGCAAAGAAATAATCGTAACCGATCGAATCGAAAAGTTTATTACGGAGCATTCACACGAATTAAGAAACAACTCTCTTAAATCAATCGTGCAGCATTCAGAACAAACAAAATCAAACATGCTGTATTAAGACAAACATCAAACGCTTTGCATTCAGAACATACTTGCATCAACTATGCTGATTTCAGAAAAAACACGAATCGAATACGATATCACTCAGGCTGGCGTACTGCCCGGCCAGATCACGTCACGTAATCCAGAGGGACCGCAGGCGACGCAACACTAGACTCCTGTCCTTGAGTCGGACTGTTTTGGCCAATTGAAAAAACCAGGATGACTCGGACAATTTGCAATTGGGCAGCTGTCAGTTTTCCTTTCTGCAAACTCGTAGCTACAGTCACTAGTTTTCATGCTTGTGTTTTTTTCTCATGGGATTAGGGCTCTTCGGTTTCATCCATTGCGGACCCTATTGTCCATCTCCACCGCATACAAGCGCAGCCAACAGGTTGGTTGAAGGACCACGCCCTTCTGTCTGTGGTCCTTCACCGAGACTTTCGTCACGAGACTTCAACTGAGGCAGATGACGCACCGCATGGCGGCCGTTGTAGAAGCAGCGTTGCGTGTCCCTAAAGAGCGTGTCTTTCCGACGGACCTCCTTCAGATGTGGGGTTCTTGGCACTAGCTTTTGGGTGGAGTGGAAGCGTGGTACGGAGCCGCCGACTCTTGAGCAGCTCTTGAGGTGTGCTGCCTAGTTGTTGCGGGGTGTCCCTGTAGACTAATAAAGCCACGATAGGGGTCGTTAGACTTTAACTAACGTCTTTTAATGGCTTTCACAATTTTTGAACTTACGCCTTTGCCTGCGAAAACCTCTGGCTCGACCTAACACCTCTAAACTGCTGGAATTCTTGGCTGTTGAAGTGTTTGCCATTATCTGTTACAAGGACTCTGCTATTCCATGTCTCAAAAATATGCTTTTAAGCTGTTCTACAACATGGAAACTAGTGAGGGATTCCAGGCAGCATGGTTCTGGAGTGTGGGAAAAGTGATCTACCCACCAACAAGTAGTTACGTTTATTCATGTGGAAGATGTCTGCTGCGGCCCTTTCCGATGGCTTAGGGGGAGCCTTAGTTGGCATCATTGGCTCTGCCAGCTGGTCACGATACTCTGCACAGACACGGCAGTTTGTGACACCTGAGGCAAGCTGGGAGCTTAGGCCGGGCAACCACACAGACTCCAAGGGCTCTCGCCCTGCACCGGGCAATACCTTGATGCCCTTCGTAGGGCTGTTTTAGGACCTTGCTTCTTTCCTTTATGCTTCGTGCTCAATCGGCATTTATCCTTGTTCAAGGTTACACTAGCTTTGGAAAGGTGCTCCAGAGTGTGATGCAGACACTCATCATGCTCTTTCTGATTGGAGCCAAAGACTAGCACATCGTCCATCAGGTTTAGCACCCCCGGGATTCGATCCAAGTATTTCGCTCATTCGTTTCTGGAAATACTCGGAGCTGAGGTTATACCAAACGACAACTGTTCAAAGCAGAACGCCTGTACATCGTGATGAACATATTGACGTCTCGCATTCTTTTGCCAACTTCACTTGATGGAATCCTGAGCTTGCATCTAGTTTTGAAAACACAGCTGCTCCGCTGAGCAACGCTCATCGTATCGTCAATTGTGGGTAGAATGTAACGCTCTCATCTTATATTTTTGTTGAGTTGAGTCAGGTCCACAAAAATTCGTATATCTCCTAATGGTTTTAAGACCGGTACTATGGCAGCACACCAGTCAGCTAGGCCGTCGACTTTTCTGATGACCCCGTTCGACTCCATTTTGTCGAGTTCTTTTTTTACCCCTTCTCGTAACAGGATGGGAATATGACGGGCAGTGTGAATGGCATAAGGCACGCTGTCTGGTTTAAGATGAGTGCCTAATATTTGCCTTTCATGGTCCCAAGACCGTTGAAGAACGAAGGAGGCCCGTTTCCACCAAGACTTGGTCGACAAACTTGACTATTCCTAGTGCTTCGATGGCTGATTAAGCCTATGATGACAGACTTAAGTGATTCAACTACAAAAACTGTTTGTTAGGTAAAATTACGCTTCCACCAAAGGGTGGCAGCAAACTGTCCTTTCACCTTCAATTCCTCACTGCCTGGCCCTACTCAAGCGACACTAGAACGTTCTAGCTTATCAGGTAATCCTGGGAAGGACGCTGAAACCACCGAAACTTCAGCTCCGGTGTCCATCTTCGCAGAAACAACAGTATCACTGATAGGCACTTCTACCATTCTAGCTTTAACGTTCGATACTCGCAAAGAATAGACAAAGTTCTTACAGTCAGTGGTTCGCGTTCCTCTCTCAACATTGCTGGTGCCTACTTTGAAGGACCTTGCTTGTTTAGTCGAGCAGGCGGCGGCCAAATGTCTTCGGCTTCCGCACGTGTGGCGCACTGCTCCTCAGGCAGGGCACGAAGAATGGGAGTGTGGACCTCTTCCGCATGTTGAACATTTCGGAGCGCTGTTGGCTTTATGGCCGACGCGCTGACTATTCTTCAGATGATGCCCCGTGTGCTTAGCGTCCCAACAAACTGCGTCAACCTCAGCACTTGACGACACCGTCTCCGAAAGTTTTGTAGAACCACTGCGAAGCTTCTGCTGGCATTGCACAGTGTTTTTCAGCCATGCCTTGGCAAGGGCACTTTCCAGCGTTAAATTCATGCCCATTTGAAGAGCTTCGGGAGCTTGGCCAAAGCAGTCGCGAGCCATTCGCTCTTCTACGTCGCCGTAGCCGGAACGGTCTGCCAATGTATGCAGGGCTGTGGCAAACTGGTCCACAGTTTCTCCTGGTTCTTGGCAGCGACGATTAAAGCAGGCGCTTTCATGAACCAGGTTGCGAGGAGCAACCAAATAGCCATCAAATTCCTGCTTGACGACGACGCATACTTCTTCGAGTCTTCTTCAGACCGGCTGAAGGTCTGGAATATCTTGGGTGCCTGCTGTCCCATCGTGTACAGTGGGGTCCACACCTGAGCTTCCTGTGTCCACTTGTTCAGTGCGGAGGAGAACCGGTAATCATTGAAGTCCTGAACCCAAGCAGGCCATTCGGACGTTTTGTCGAAGTTGAAGCCCGGTGGCGGCTGTACCGGGAAATGTACCGGGTAAGACGAAACCTTGTCTTGCCCGGCATGCCTGCATACCCTTGAATGGTAGCCACGGCATAGAATGGGCGACGGACCACAAAGGATGGCCTGTGTGTCATCCCATTTCTGGCACCATGTCGTTTCATCCCATTCCTGGCACCTGTGATGAACGCAATACTTTCAGCCGTAGGCCCCGACAAAAAGGAACAGCCCCCTGGTTGATTCCAGCAATCCAATACATCCCAATCTCAGGTCACAATGACAATAGAGGAGCATGGTACATTTTCGTCAAGTCATATTGAAGCGCGACAGTACAGCACGACAACAGATGGCGACGCGCATATCGCGCTATACTCAAAAGACCGGTAACACTACACTGCAGAAGCGGTCAGCGTGCCCCGGATAAAAGGGAGGTGCGACCTAATACTACACAATAAATTTCAATTTTTGTTTCTCTTTAATATATTTTCTGGTTTAAATTTGGGGGTACGGCCCTACAGGAGTGCAGCCCATTTACAGAATTATATGGTATGTTGATTAAGATGAAAGAAAAACCAAGATACTTAGTTTGACTACCGTAAAATACCGAGCATGCACCCTCCCCAGATGTGGAGATAATTCTCTACGTTAATGCGAATAGCATCAAACGGTGCGGAGTTATGCGCGTTCGTCAGGTGGCCGGCACACTCTAGATACGCCAGCCCACTCTTGAGGCGATTCTAAATTTGTTGACACTTTCACAGCCCTGCGCACGATCTCCGCAGCCCAGCACGTGCGTTTGTGTCACTTAGGAAGGCGAGCAAAGCACGCGCCATACGCACAAACACTAAAAATGGTACCGACCAGACTTTCTGGCGTCTCAGCTAGTCTCAACCAACGGTACTCTAAACGGTTGTTTATATCTTTACTATAGGACGCGCTTACAGCGCTGTCACAGCTACCGGTGCGCGCGTGTCCATGCACGAGGGCTCATTCCGCTCTCGTGAGGCTGAGCACGGTCGCTACATCACCCTCTCCCGAGCGCGGGAGAGGGTGAGCTAGCGGCAGCGTGCTCAGCCTCACGAGAGCGGAATGAGCCCTCGTGCATGGAACGCGCGCGCACCGGTAGCTGTGACAGCGCTGTAAAGCGCGTCCTATGGTAAAGATATAAACAACCGTTTAGAGTGCGTTGAATGACTGCCTTCATAGCTCTGTGGTTAGCGCGTCTGCCTGCTGATCAAAGGGTCAACGGTTCGAATCCCAGCCGGCGCCGGTCTTTTTTATTTATTTATCGACCCGCGGCGTAAGAGGTTAGATAGCCATTAGATAGATAGATAGATAGATACATAGACGAAAAGTGCGTGAAGTATCCAAAGAATGCTATTCGCATTAA